>JAODOY010052467.1:0-15516 GCA_025399855.1 Forbesichthys papilliferus | reverse complement strand
TTGCCAAGTCTATGAAATCTCCTTGTATAAAACTATATTATTTAAGATATAAAAAAGTAAATGTTCACATGTAGCCTACATACAATATAAAAGCCTCAAGAACGGCTAAGAATGCCCACAATGGACTTAATCTAAAAAAAAACTACATTTGCCAAGTCTATGAAATCTCCTTGTATAAAACTATATTATTTAAGATATAAAAAAGTAAATGTTCACATGTAGCCTTTATACAAACAAGAAATGTTAAATCACAGTCATAAACACACAACTCTTAACTCGTAATAACTTTGTTATTGTGTTACTGGTTAGTATAATTTTTAAAGGCTATATTTATGTCTGCCAGTAGGTGTCAGTAGCGGTTCTGGTATGCGATTGACTGGCACTGCAATCCCACTTACAAGTGACTTAGCCAGTTGTGTTCTATTCTTTCTGATGGCCTTGAATACAATGAATATACATACGCCTGTGCCCTGAATGTAAGTCAGTGACAAATGCTGTAATGTATAGCCAGCCTATCGATATATCGGTAATGTGTTTAAAAATCATATCACCGTTATTTACAAAATGTATCACGACTTGGACTGAGCGTCAATTACAGGGAGGAAATGTCCGCAGACGGCTTGACCGCTTCAAACACACACTCACACAAAAGGACTATAATGATCCAGCAATGCTAGGTGCCAGCAGAAGGGCAGATCCGACTATGGCTCCTGTCACCACCAATACCCTCAGAAACCAGTGGAGCGCTCATGGGTGATAATGCCCACAGACTCTGGGTGTAGCTGTGGGAGATTGGGGATCGGGAGCGCTGAACCATGGAGGAAATAGGTGAATGTGGGGGGAGGAGCTGTCAATCCAAGGTATCGTGCCACTAGCTCCCGGACGCCATGTTCCATCACCATCCCTGGGACCTCTTACTGTAGGCTCAGCATGCTAAACATGTTTACATCGTCATATCTCTTCCTGCTCTCTTCTACAGTCACCTGCCCGGCCCACAGGACCTCTACATCACTCTCTTTTCTCTCTAATCTGTGAGTGAAGGCAAAGTAGGTGGGAGAGAAAGAAAAGCTAAGCCAAGTTAAATAGTCAAAAGGGATGTGCGTGCGTGTGCATTTGTGTTTGCGAGCGTATACTCCAGACCCACACTGGCGACGAAACAAACAGGCTTGGAGAATAAGCGTGTTCGATCATCTTGGAGTGTAATGAAAAATAGCATTAACAAAGCCTCTGGAGTACATGGGTTAATAATAAGTCCTAAAGCCCCCCCAAACTGTCTAGACTCCATAAAGGCACCATTGCTGGTATCTATATGGCACACTACAGCTTAGTACAACTGCCGTTTGATAGATTGCTAAGAGAACAATCGTGAATCACTGAGTGCATACCAATACCTTGTACATGTCACTGTTTGTCTATGAGTTGTCTTCCATTTTGCTGCTAAAGAAACAATAAGGTAAGCAGAAGACAGATGTTAGCTTGAGGGCTTCACGCCGCATCTTCAGCATTAATATTGCTTCGTATCTTAACAATCTTTTTGTCCAAGTTGTTTTCAAAAAAGCAATCATTAGGGTCCCTCCCTAGGCCACTGTTAAATGACAAAATGAAATGGGAGAAGCTAATGAACACATGGAAAGACAATTTAAATGGCCAAGTCTAGCGAAAATAGAAATGGGAAGTGCATGTGTGTATAAACACTGTGTGGACAGCATCTGTAACGTGATATATAATGGAACGGTTGCCATTTGCTAGCATGACCACTCAAAAATTGGTCTGATTTTATCCTCAACAAACCCCGCTCCCCCCACGCCCAGAGCCGAGGAGGCATTCCATTAACTTAACGGTTTATCATTTATCATGTCATCTAATTTGTGATTGTTATAGTGTGCAGACCTGTGGGCTTTCACTGAGCCACATTACTATCACCAGACAGCTACAGAGCAGTTATTGGAGCTATAAAATATGTTATTATCTAAATAAAAAAAAAATATATATATATATATATTCATATTTATAATTTTTTTTATAAACACCCATGCTTCACCATCCAAAAAATCTGCGGATTTATAAATATTTAATGGATATTATTTCAGTGGTTTGAAGAGATCAGGTGATTTGGCAGCCAGATAGCGCATTTAGCATCTGCTAAATGACAAAATGTAAAATGTAATAAAACTGTAAGGAACTCGGGAACTAATATAGAAGACACAGACAGATAGACAGACAGACAGACAGACAGACAGACAGACAGACAGACAGACACCAAAATAGAAAAGTAGGCTACGAGTAGAAACTGCTATTTCTAATTAAGGGGTTTTTCACTGAATTATTATTCAGTCAAAACCCCTTGGCAGTTACACAAACAAACAAACACACACACACGCAGCACAGTCAGGTGAGATGACAGATTGTATTGTCACTCCAGGGACTTGTTGCAGGATCACTCAAGTGAGCTAAAGTGGATCAACTGTCTTTAAATTAGAGACAGAGGTCGGGAGAGCACAGGTTACATGTTTGCAATGGCTTTCAGTACCACTAGTGGCGGTAAGCTGTCATTACACATATCTCATCAGTGCACTCGTCTCCTGAATCACACGTTCTAAATGTGGAGAAACAACAAGAATATGAAACACGGGTTTGTGCAATGGAGGTTACTTGTTGAGATTCTCCACGTCCACACACACACACACACACACACACACACACACACATGTACACAGCAGGTACAGATGGAGAAATGACAGAAAGTGATGAGTCAGCGCCCTATTCACCCTCAACCACAACCAACCCCCATCCCTCAACACTGCATTGACAAGATGTCTGCAATTACCTCGATTTACCCCCCGCAAACCTCTGAAAGCTCAGGTGCAGCCACATCTCGTACCCCTTCCCTATCTGCACGACAGCTCTCTCCTCCACTATACCCCCCCACCCCCCCACCCCCACTGTGCAGGAATTATCCCGCGCCGCCTATTTTATTACAGCTGTGAATCTGCGTGTCTAGACGGCACCCCTCTGGGCTTCATCAACCCGCGGCTCAGCGCAACCACGGAAACGAGGGTGAAATTGCAGGATGTAGGCTGGCGGATGCGAGGGCGAGGAGTGATGAAATCGGAGATGATGCTCCTGCAATGACGCGTCATGCTTTTGTGTACCGGAGATCATTTATCCCGAACGAGGCTGCCATTCAGGGGCGAACAACAACTTCACCAGGTGACAAACATTGAAGATCTCCAGGAAACAGGAGCGGCCCATTTCATCGCAAGCATGTATCTAAGCATGCATTACGCACAAACACACAGGTCTATAGAGTGTATTTTTGACTGACAGGCTAACTGATATCAACACAGTGGCAATCACAAACACAAAAAACTGATATGAAACTATCACAAACACCAAAACAAACAATATAGATAAGATAACATAAACAGGCAAACTGATACAGACACAGCGCTGTATAGATATGAACACAGTGAAAAACAGAGGCACAGTGGCATATGTGCACACATTCTCACTCAGGGAAGTGTGCACACACCTTTAAAGCGGCTCTGAATATACTGTGTAGCTTTATTTTAATGAATACCGCAAGACTCAATTAGCCGCTGGAGATACGTAATCCTCCTTTCACTAGGCGTGAATTGGAGCGTTTGGCATCTTGAAACCACACAGTCGCGCACAGCTCTCCAACTATTGATTTGGAAGCTGGAAGGGCTTAAAGACGCCACAGCTAACACCATTGTGTTACTTCATATCCAGAGAAATAACGTCTCAGAAGCTGTCAAAATGCTCTGATAACTCACATTGCTTCAGTAGCAAACTGTGTTTCTTGCGTGTTTCATATAGAAATGCATGTGCGGAAAGGACTACGCGTCAAGCTAAGTAGCTGGTAAGTAGAAATCCCCAGTCTAATTGCTAAAGCTTCGTCCTTGTACTAGCAAACAACAAGGAGAGATTCAAAAGGCACAAATGGCTTTATTCAACAATTGGTCTCAGTCAGACAGAGGGAGACTGAATCTGAGGCAGGTATTAGATGTGGATAAAATAAACCCTGGCTAAAATTCGCCGTTGAATTCTGACAGTTCCTCTTTCGTCAGCATAACCCATCTGACAATCTTAATGTCTACGCTCCCCCGCGCAATGTTGTTTTTTTTGGCCTCTCCTTTGGAAAATACGAGTGCCGGAGAATACTAAATGTGCTGTTTTGTTTACCAGACCGCTTCCAGACGTTCCCCCATAAAGGCGGAACAGATCGTCGTGTCTGCATATTGGGTCGAGGGAGCCAATCCTATCTCACATCTGAGGTCATTAGCTGTCACCGGGAATGTAAAAAATGGCAGCAGTTTCCTTTAAATCCCTGTGGTTCATGCAATATTCACAAACCACTGTCTGAGCGGAGGCTCTAGGATGGCAGAGGTTTTCCCTGGGAAGGGAGGGAGCAAGACCACTCGAGGGCCACCATCAGTGCGCAAAGTCACATGCCCTCAATTAATCTCTGTCAGCATGGACAGTGTGACCTATACCTGTCCGCTCTTCAGGATGGGGTTTAATGCTTTTTAGCATCTACTCAATTTATGGCTAGGGCCAGTGGCAACACGCTAAGCCTCTTGGTGAGGCGACATATTGATTTAACAGCAGAAAAAATAGGCCTTTACTCAGCCATTCACTGAGTGGGGTGTACAAGTCTATCAGTCCCTCGACCAATTCACTTTAATGTGCAGCGGCCTTCCAATGCAGATTAGAGGAAGAGTAAAAATAAACTATCTCTGTCAATTCTCTCTCTCGCTGTCAGATGTGGCCATATAGATCTCCCTCTCTCTCTCTCTCTCTCTCTCCCTCCCTCTCGCCCTTTCCCTCTCGCTCTCTCTCCCTCTCTCTCTCATACAGTTGATGGTCCGTGTGACATCAGCTGCCCGCCGTCATTAGAGAGCTCAGCTCGGTCGTGAGAAGACATCAAATAAACAGGCTCAGGCAAGGAGGTCAATGAATTAGGCGGCGGCACTGTCATGTCTGCAATGCTGTTTGAGGACGGTCGGTGTAGACCTCAGCTCTGCGACAGCAACACCATAAGAACCCTTTTCTCACACACACACCATTGCAACCTGTATTTTTCTTTGAGGTAATGATGTTTTTGGCCCTTATCTATAATGTAGCATTGCCACGGCAAGAATCCCGGAGACCTCTCCGGAAACGTTGTGAAAGGAGGCACCAAGGACACTGCCGGGCTCTAATGATGTGCCCGGTGTTCGACGCACGTGCCAAACGCCGCCATTTTATTTTTTCTTTCCCCCCAAACGAAGAGACTGAATCATGTTTGTCACTTGAGGAAGGCTTTGGACACGATCACATCCCGCTAATGGCCTGCCAGCGGGGAAAAGCCAGCGCAGACAAGCGGAGCGCAACGGAGGCATGAGCTACACATACGCGGGCCTCGTCATTATTATCTCTGTCTGTCTCTCTGCGTCCGCCTGTCCACCAGGGCACAGGATAGCACCTCACCCCCTGGTAGCAACACAGAGAGATGCAGGAGAGAGGGGGCCACAACTTGTGTGTGTGTGTGCGTGTGTGTATCAATGGACCGGACTGCATTTACATAGCGCTGACCAACCTTCCGGCCACTCAAAGCTCTGTACAGTATTTTGCCTCAAATTCACCCATTCACACACACACACACACACACATTCATACACCAGTGTATTGACCCAATCACATGTGTATTCACCCATTCACACACACACACACACACACATTCATACACCGATGTATTGACACAATCACAGGTGTATTCACCCATTCACACACACACACATTCATACACCGATGGTGTATTGGAGCAGCAGGAAGTTGCTACTGCTGTATGTGCTGGGTTTATCTGAGACACTATGCTGTGTGTGTGTGCGCGCACGCGTGCGCGTGCGTGCGTGCGTGTGTGTGCGCGCAGTTTAAATCCACTTATGTCTGCACCTGCAGACTATCGCGGCGTGACGTGCTGCATCGAGCTAACCTACCAGGTTAACGCTACATTTATTCAGGATGGAGAAGAAGACGCATCACCGCTCCCACCACAATACAACAGATCACTCACTCCCTCTTAAGAGAGCTGTAAAACATACAGTACTTTCCATTCATGGGATTACTCTGGTTTGGCTATGTTTTATTCACAGGCTCTGTACGAGAAGCGGCATCATAAGTTACAGACACAGTATTTGGAGCCAGAGAGCGCTAATTAACTAGCCGCTAACTGCTTCACCTGGCCATGGGCCGTGGAAATGGGCGACATGTTGCGCTACTACAGCGTGTGGAAGCTTTCCAAGACGGGTGATCCGGGGATTCGCAGGTGATTTACGACATGTCCTCACTCCGCCGACCCAAGCCGCTCTCCACATCCTGACGCCGGTGTCTTTGTCTGTCCCGATTAGAGGGAGAATTATTCATGGGCGAGTCAGCCAACACGGGTGTCACCGCTGAGAGCCAGATCTCAGGGTCCGCTGCCTTCTTCTGTAGCCTCCATGTTCTGCTGCTGGGGAACTTGTCTGTCTGTCTGTCTGTGTGTCTGGGCAAGGCTAAATGATACCAGCAAAATCAAGAGTTCATCTTTAGTGCAGGTTGCTCCATTGAGCTTAATCTGTGTCTGGTACTGAGAGAGGTGTGGCTCAGGGGTCAAAGATCACACTTAAGCAGCGAGGTATAACCTCTAGAATGAATCACTTCCCTTCTGTATTGGACTCTATTATTATGGGAGCGGTATGTGTTTCCCGGCTATCAGATGTGCCTAATCAGTTGTCTGAGCTGCCATTGGCTGCTTTCGGGCAGGTCAACAGGTCTCTCCTGTGCGACGCGATAGAGAAAGAGTCGCCACTCTAGCCCCAGGTGGACATTATTCCACTCACCTGTCATTTCTGAATGAGAGCGAAGCAGAGGACATTTAAAGCCATGAGTCGGAGATATAAAGCTCTGCTTAAGCCAAAGGCTAGATTCTCTAGTTTGGCTAAAGTGGATTCCTGTGGAGAATTAAGGCCACTTAATCCCCTTTGTCATTGTTCCACTGCACTCAGCCAAGAAACAATGACTTTATTTCCAAAAGAATGGGGCCATGTTTTTCACACTAAATTCAATAATGATGCTGCATGGTTACATTATTTTCCACTTCAAATAACAGAAGAAAGTATCTGTCAATGCAAGGTGAACCTGGTTTTAAATGGATGTGTAAGGGAGAGGTCTGTCATTGCACTGTAATTAAATAAAATCTTACATTTATAAAACACAGCTAACAAGGGATAAGCTAAAAGCAGGGCTGGCTGTTGCACCACATTGTCCTTTCTCATCTTTAACCGCCAATGAATGTAAAGGCAACAGATCGTAAATGCAATGTAACTTTTGGCTGGCGTGTCAACAATTTGCATTGAAGATAACAGTTCTGTTTTTGTTTTAGAAAGTTTTCTGTCAGAACTGGTTACAGTATGTCAAAGCGAATCCTCAAGCAATTGCTTTGAAAACTACAGCTGTCGCAATGTATGGGAAGACAAATGGAACATAAATGCCGTAAAAATCTATCATGTGTTCACTGCAGTGCAAAACATCTGTATCTTGTTGGTGTACAGTCCAGGACATTAATTAACAAATGTTTGGGTTCTTATCCTCCAGGTGCAATCTTCCTTCAACTGGAACCCCAATTCCAACATTTTTAAGATGGCATGGATAATGCTAATAAAAGCAAAACATTTTGATTTGTAAATTCCATTCAACCTGCTGTACTTGATTGGAAACACTACAACATTGTGTGATGTTATACCTTGTGTTTTTATTAGTATTTTCCATAATGTTCTAACCTTTCAAATTGGGGTAAATGAGTAAAGTTAAAGTCCCTGGCTGAGGTTTCTTTCTCGGAAATGTATGCCCATACTTTAATGAGTCTCATTTCAAGCCTGTAAGTGATACAGATGTGTGATTACTCTTGAGGTGAAAATAAATCCATGACACTGGACTAGAGTACTGTACATGAAGCTCAACCACAGAATAAATATAAGGTTTTATTTTTATTTTTGCCAGACAGAAAGTTCTTAATATTACTGAATAATGGAATTTGGAATTAAGCATCTAAAACACAATTATACTTTAGGACCACATTACAACCTTTTACGAGTAGATGTGTCAAGCTTAAAGCCAGTGAAGTGAATAAATAAAAATATTCATGGGATTTAGTATAGGCATTAATAAAATGAAATATTTGCTTGCTAGTTATGAATGTAGATACCTCCACTCCTTGCTTCTACTATATCAATAATATTAATAATAGTGTCATGCTTCTTTCTCAATGATAACTGGAATCTCCTCTAGTAGATGAGATCTGGAAGCCAAAACCATCCCATATCTGAGATGAGCATCATCTTACATCGACAACGTACCTCTATGGCTAGCGAACAACCAAACATCACGGTAGGTGACAGCAAAGTGAGTGAGCACGTGCTGTCAAATATTTTGTCGTTTCATTTTGATGTTGATAGTTAGCATAATGCATTGATTGCATTGCCAGACGGAGAGATGTGTGATAGATGTACATTGTGCAGATTGACAGCAAAGCACTTTAATTTATGTCTGATGTCAGCAACACGCGTGTAAATGCAACATTATTGCTGTCAGAAAAATTATTGAGGTTATTTCCATATATCGCATGATAAGGCGGTATAGCAATTATCGCGACAGGCCTACAACTCGGATTTTAAACTAATTTGGATTCACAATTTCTCTGCTTTTGATTTAACCTTACAGTACAACTGAATTTAATATCGTTAAATATCGGGCCGTCGGGTTTCTGACCGTTTGTTCACCTTTGTTTAATTTAAGCTAAATAGCATTTTGCTAATTAGCTAACACATTTCAGCACAACCGATGCAGCATACAGATCAATATCAAGTGAAGAGTTTCATAACGCTCTCGTCGCCCTGCCTGTGAATAACGGAGCTGTATTGGCACTGCCACTGTTGTGCCGTAGGCTGCTGTAACTGTTCATCTGCCGAAGATGAAGCGGTCGGATAATTATTTTTTAAATGAGGAGAAAGCTAAAACGTGATCTCCACCCACTGAGACAAAACAGCAGGTAGGAAGAGACCTGCAACATGTACACACACTGACAATGTTAAGACTGGTGTTTTTAGACTAATCCACTAGTCTAAATTAAAAAATACGTAATTTAACCAACGGCTAAATTAGCCGCTAGGAACATCCCTAATCCACATATTTCAGGGATCTTGGTGGAATGTAGCTTGCCTCTTGCACTTTAGACCATGAGCTTAGATAGTTAAAATAGTGCCCCATAAATAACTCAACCAAGTCCAAATGGGGCTTATAGTAGAGTTGCAGACTGGTGGATGTACAGTCTTGATACTCTAGCCTGATATTGATATTCAGACTGAATGACCAGGACAAGTATGACTCTAGTTTAATACATTTAAAAAATAATTTTTTTTTTTTTTTTTAAAGTCAGCCCTTATTGTGTGATGTTGGGTGTCCCCCTTGACTCCCCTCTGCCCCCTCTGGCCAATGAACACATTGCTACTACTCTGCTACATTAGCCCGTACTACTACTACTACTACATGAGCTAATCAGTTACCACAAACCTTTCCAGTTTTCCAGTGTTCAGAAGACAAACACACAGTCAGCAAGACAGCTGCAAAGGTATCTGTGTGAGAGATGCCATACATCTGTATGTGTATGTGTGTGTGTGTGTGTGTGCGCTGTCAACACATTGTGTGGTGGCTGAGCACTGCCGTGAAGGGACACAGCGACATTCCGAGCTGTTTGTTTGCAGCAGCTCTGCCTGTCGCCATGTCAACCTGCTTCAGCATCAGGGCCGCCGGCAGACATTGCTGAAGCTCCTCTTTCACGTCAGGGGAGCCACCGCAGGGCTGACTGACGGACAGCACAATGGGCGGAGAGAAACGCACACATGCACGCTTGTGTGTGTGCCGTACAGTACGCGCCTGAATTAGAGAGCAACGCACCCAGAGAGATAGAGAGAGAGAGAGAGAGAGAGAGAGAGAGAGAGAGAGAGATGGAGATGGAGGGGATGTGTGAATGTGAGAAACAGCAAGGATAAAAAAGGTCACGCACATCACAACTCCCACTAAAATGGGTGCCGGATCAAATCATCTAAGGGTTAGTAATGTTGAAATATTAAAGGATAGACTCACGCAACAACTAGCTGCCATCAAATGATATTATTTGCCAGTGATCTTAGACGTCTCGGAGTACTGTGAGAGACAGGAGAAGTATCTATATGCTGAACTATACATCAAGGGCCCTATCTTACACCTGGCATATAGCTCGGCAATGCAAGTGTCTTTGAGGCCGACACAGTTGTCATTTCCCCGTACAGCGCCCACATTGTTTAAATGGCAAATGCATTTTGGGCGTGTTGGGTCTCACCATGAGGTGTGGCGCATTGCTGGCGCTGTCTTACTATCTTGACGCAGCGGAAATATACCAACAAAAACATGGTCTGAAGTCAATGGCGCAGTGTTTACATACAAAGGATTACAAATAAAAAGTGCAATGTGAAAGGTTATTAGTGTGCACATCAACATAATTTGGGGATCTTCAAGGAATTCTGCCTTTGGTCTGCTAGCGCGCTTTCACTTTGTGAACTTGCAGAGGAGTGGTCTCTTGGGCAGAGGAGCGCTCTCTGTAATAGCAATCCGCCTTGCCTTTTAAGGGTATGGGAGATGACATTGATTGGTTCATTGTATTTTACGCCCTAACACACCCATGAAAAATGAAGAGTAAGTACAACCCTTTTGAAACTATCAATCTATCTATCTATCTATCTAACAATAGTGGCTTTGGACACATCGTATATGCAGTTATGTGTTGCGCTTTAGACCGCACACTTTGCATTAAAGAGAATATTAAAATAGAGTGCTTAATGTGTTTGTGAGCAGCTGGGAACGATGGCATGGGAAACGCATGAGGAATTCAGCAGTGTTTTTCATAACATTTCAGACGCCGCTTGGATCTCAGCGGCAACTGGCAACAGAAGCCCCGGTGAGATTTGAGTGGCACTGCTTAAGAGGCGAGGCCTACCGCCGCTTATCAATAGGCACACACCGACTATCACAAGCTGAACATGCAGGACCACACTATCTCAATGCCAACATCAAATTGCTCTCCTTAGCCGTGTGGAATACATTCATGCCACCTTGACACGCACTAAGAGAGCTGACATCGTTTGTCTTTTTGTGACAAAACAAGATTCACACTTATCTTCTTTGCCAATGTTTGAGCATATGCCATGCTGTTTTAAACTTATAATACAACTTTTTGTTCTCAAAATCCTATTATATAACTTCTCCTCAGAATAATAAAATGGTAAAACATTCAGTCTAGCTGACTATGCTGGCAGACAATGAGGCGTGCCTTCCTCCTTTATTAAGCAAATGACCGGTAAAAAACACTAATAGCTGTCGTTTTATTTTGCCCGCAGGTTTCCATTATGACCATGTGAACATGTGGAGCACACATACAGGCAAAAAGACAAGTGCACGCACATAAATTAAACATACACACACACACACGCACACACACACACACACACACACACACACACACACACTAGCATATAATATCATATAATTCAAGACTCATTTAATAGGACAGTGAGAAAAAAGGCCTTTAGTATAGTGACTTTGCTCACATGTTTACAGGCTCAAGAGACACATTGTTCAAGTACACACATTCCACAACCCAGTCCCCTATGGAAGTACACTTATCTCCCCAAGGACGTTTCAATTGAATCTACTTGCATAACACAGCCGGAACCAGAGTGACAGCTTTTCACAATAATAACACACACAGTATCCCAACAGTATATATACTTACAGTACCTGTCTTTCCTGCCAGATACGGAACAGAAAGATACCCACGTAACATACCAAAAATAACTACTAGTGTTTGGTGCTGTAGCATTTGGGCTGCATTATCCTGGGCAGCTACTTATAGTAAATCACATCTCTCCAGACCCTTGAGACTGATTGTAATTGGAAACTATTGTTTGTGTGAGCCACTGAGCAAGTGGGTAATTTACTATGCTAAAGAGATGCTATATGCTAACGTTGGGCCACTGACACACAGCAGCTCCTTTTATAAAGCCTTCTCTTCCTTTCAGATAAACAGTGGGTTGGTGGGTCGCAAAGTGTCTGTGATTCGTCATGAGTTCTGGAAATAGATCCAGTTTGAAACTAACTGGCGCCAATGTTCTCATTTCCCACCTGATTCTCAGTAGAATTGTATGTGATTTGCCAGACAAAGTCAATAATTGTCATACTTTTTAACAACTGCCTAAAACTAATGAGCAATGGGTGACAAAATCTTACCTCAAGGCATATATTCATAATGAGTGTAACACCACAGTTGAGGCAATCACATTTAATTGAGCTAAACATTTGAGTGGACTGGATTAAAGAGACAATGAGAGGTTTCCTCTGTTTACATAGCCTACTGTATGCCTATTCATGTTGTGAGCATTTACACAACCTAAGAAAATTATGCTGAAAATTGTATTGACATTATTGCAAAGGCTTGCCACCCACCAAGTCAGATCCCATGCAAAATTGAATCAATGAACTGCACTGTGTAGATCTTGCAAAAGAGCATATGTTCTAGCTCCACAACAAGAGGCTAATGGAAATGCAGACTTTATTATGGGCAGCGCAACTAGCAGGCACTGGTAGTAGCATCAATGAAAGGAAAGGCGGAGCCAGGGATGCTGGGGAAAACACACACCAAGCCAAACCAAAGGCTAGCATTGTGTGGTGTGTTCTGCACCACTTTGCTTGCGTTCCTATTTACAGGGCCGCAGAGGGCAGGTGTGTACAGTAGCAACAACTCATCTTTGTTGTGGATTCACTTGCAATTGCTGATTCCACCTTTGCAAACAAGAAGATTATTTCATACAATCATTCAACCCCTGGGGTTGAGGACACTGACTTAACAGTTGGTTTTCCCAGGTCCAGGTTTTTATTTATCTATTTCAAATAAAATGATTTGGGCTCACGCCAAGGTTGTGTCTGACATCTGGAACCTTCTTCAGGGACACAGTCTGCTTCCCTCCTATTCATCACCATGACACCTGGGGCCGTTCAGCAGCACTGTCCACGAGCAGACACTGCATCAAGTCCCTCTACAGACAGCCGTGCGCTACTTGGGGAACGTCAATTTACTTTGGAGGCTGTCCCAGAAAACTGCCTAAGCTCGTCCCAGAGTCGCGAGGGGCATCTGTTAGGTGAGCTCTCGTATCGGCAGACACAGTTACAGTGTAGACTACGCATACAGCTTTTTGTCTCCCACACCTGGTTCACCGAAAAGGGAACTTTTCCCTTGGGTGCTTCAAAGTCAAGAAAGAAGGCCAAGACAGCACAGAGGGAAAAAAATAGGTTTCTCTCTCTCTTCCTCTTCACTTTGTTTCCCGCGCACTCTCATACGCGCACGCTCTTTGTGAAGAGAGATTGGCGGGATATTTTCGACCTGGGAATAACGTGCTTGGAAGTAAAGGTGTCTGCGACTTCGCGCCAGCGGAGAGCCAGTGTAAAGCAGCGCGAGGCAAATACATACACGGCGAAATCAAACGCCTCCCCTGCCGCGTTCCGACAAAAAGGAGCAGCTCTTACGAGGATCTAATGGCCTCTATAACAGAACTGATGTGCTGCAGGCACGTTAATAAAGGGGGTGATCTCTCTCTCTCCCTCTCTCCCTCCCTCTCTCTCTCTCTCTCTCCCTCTCTCCCTTTCGCTACACACGACTCTGCCAACAGACAGGCAGCTGGAGACAGTGGCTCCACTGTCTTCAAAGACAGGCTGACTATCTCCCGCTCAAGCGTCTTCCTCACCCATCTCTTTCTCCCTTCCTCCCCCCTCGCCCCCCTTACCCCTCCAGCAGTCTGTGGTGAGCGAGGGGGGAAGACAAACTGTTGCTGTGGGTATTATTATGGCCATTACAGCCGTCTCGTTCCGGGGTCTCTGATAATGATGATGGGGAGCAGCGTTTCGCTCTCCTGCCTGCGCTCCGCTCCTGGCCGGTGCGCTAAATCCTCCTGCCATCGCCGCGGCAACTCGCTGGCCCGGAATAAATCCGGGAGCCGCCAGTCTGTGCTGCCGAACGGAGCCGCCCTGAAGCCGAGCCCGGAACACGGACACCCCCCACGGCCCCGTCCTGCCTTCACAAAGGATGATTTCTGCTGCCTAATCAGCCGGAAAAGAAAGAGACAATGTGGCCTGCTCCCAGCTCCTGGGACCCCCTCCAATCCCAACCACACCCCACCCTGCTGTCTCGACCCTTTCGACGATGAATCTCACATGCCAGTGATTTTGTATTCCGGAACAGGACGACTGGCTCCAAATAGCATTTTCTCCCGAGCATATTCCAAATGTCAGCATCATTAAGACAAACTGTCAAAGTTGGCGACAGTTACAAAGGCGTCCCGTTTAATCATTACAACCTGTGTTGGAAGCTCCTTCAAGCAGGCGATCAGGTTTCCTAAGACCTGCCTAGCCTCTCACCTAATGAACTATAGGCCATTACTACAGATCATGTTGATGCCCTGTAGCTCAGTCATAACATATAGACCACACACACACACACACACACACACACACACACACACACACACACAGTAAACAGTAAATGTACATGACCATTCAATGACCCACACAGCCACCTATCCTCACCCATAAATACTGCCTACATGCAAGACACACACACACACACACACATACACACACACTTGACCCATCTACAGTGCATAAAATAGACTTCCGGTAGCTCTTCATGAATATTCAGATCACAACAGCCCCCAGCCACCTCATGTAACCCTCCTCTTTCATGTCTGTCCTGTGTCTAGGGGCAGGCAGGCCCCAGGGCCAGCCCCTGGCCTGGTTATCCCCCTGTCCTCCTTCTAGGCCCAATCTGTGCCATGCATGTCTTGGCCTGGCCATGGGCCCGGATGGACCTGCCTCTGGAGGGGCCTTGCTGACCGGGACTGCCCTATCATCTGCACACAGCCAGAGCCTTGTCTCCCAGGGTCCTCAGGCCTGTTTAAAAGTCAAGCTGGGTCACGCGTGGATGGGCAGGGGGGCTTACACACACACCTAGATATATAAACACACACGCCTACACTGTATGCAAACAGGAGGAGAGTTGTTTACATTGCCAAGTGGTTTTGAGTGCACCTTAAACAAAACACCTTTCTCCCACGCATGCAGCTATTTACTCCTGGTTACTCCAAACAAAGTAGTAAGGCTCAAACAACACAGGGTCACCTCGCGCCAAATTAAGGACAGTCCAACCTGGTAAATTAGGCAGGAGACTACCGAAGGAACACTTTGAGAACCACCCGGTAAAATAGCCAACCTGGGACTCTTAAGACCGGCAGTTCAGAGGAGTTAGATGTGCCCATATAGTCTCTCTCTCTCTCTCTCTCTCTCTCTCTCTCTCTCTCTCTCTCTCTCTCTCTCTCTCTCTCTCTCTCTCTC
>JAODOY010052456.1:0-18444 GCA_025399855.1 Forbesichthys papilliferus | reverse complement strand
GGTGGGGTGACAGATTATAATAAAAAAATGTGGAAAAAATAGGTAGACATACAGTATATATATATATATATATATATATATATATATATATAGTGGTACAGACTGACCACACAACACTATTCCAGCCTTGGGGGGCCGAGCGTGCGTACATGTCGAGATTCATTCTCCTGCATCACTTACCACATAAAAGTATTAAGATTCAAAGTAGCAATTTCTTGAATATCACTGGTGTGTGATCTTAATAGTAAGCTGCATGCCATTATACACTATTGGTTCTTCACATTTTTCTCACCTTTTTGGTGTTTTCTGGGAAACTGGCTCCAAATAGGAGAAGCCTAACAAGCCTTTTTGCATTGGCATAAAGGTGAAAAATGAAAACCCTTTGAAATACAGATGGTCTCCCGATGGCTCTCGGACGGTTGGGAATTCAAGGAAAACGTACTATTACTACTAGTTTCATTCAGGTTATTCACCCATAAGGGTGCATCTTCATTCTCTTCCTTGGGGCGGAATACTGCAACTTTATGAAGCACAAACTAAAAATTATGAGTACGAAAAGGAGTATATAAAGTATATATACAGTAGTAAAATGAAAATGTTTTCAGATTTACATACAGTACTTGTTTCATTTAATATCAGACCACCCACTTTGGTAGGTACATAACTGAAGCGTGCATCTGTACTGTTTGAACTGTTTGAACAGAACTGATTGGTTAAAAAATAAATAGTTACGAAAGTCTGCTCTGATTTTTTCTTGTGACTGCATTTGTGTTAGCAAGGACAAAGCAGTCTATAGGAGAAAAGCAAGCCATTTCGAGGCGTGGAAAGGGGATACCGGTCAGAGCCATTGCAAAAGCAATGGGCATAGCCTTTACAACACATGAGAATGTTCTGAAAATCGATGGCAAACTGAGCAACAGACATGGAACGGGTCAACCAAGGAAAACAACTGTTAATGAAAGAAACCTTGTGATAGCTATGAAGAAAATCCCTATGACAACATCACCAACAAGCTCCGCGGGGCAGTAGTAATGGTATACCAACCAACTATTTGAAGCTGTACAGTTAGTAGCAATGTAGAGGCTATACCACAAGATTCAAACCTCATAATTAGTAAGAACTGGAAGGCAGTATTATAGTTTGCACAGTCACCCACAGTGTGAGTCACAAAAGTTATGGACTGACCACCAATATTTACCACTACAGTACCAAAGTGAAAGAAACATACAATGTATATCTCATTGGCTTGGGTTTGCATGTCTAATTATGGAATTGGCTCACAATTGTTTTTGTAAGCTTCATGTACTCATTATGGTAGAAGCCGGATGGAGAAATACATGCTAACTACTTCATCATGAAGCAAGATACTCACAGAAAACACATTGCCAACACAACAAAGGGCTTCATCAAGAAGAAAAAGGGAATGGTTTTCGACTGTCCAAGTCGATCACCAGACCTTAACTCAACTGAGCCCACATTTCTCCATTGCAGAGATTGAATGAAGAGAGAAGGGAAAAGTTTTGTGATGTCAGTGGGTCACATGCTTAATGCAGTTCAGTTATTGCAAGTAACGGAAATCTGATAATATAAAATATTGTGTTTATTTATCAATTTACTCAAATAGAAATAGTGTCTGTTCCAATACATTAACTAAAATGTGGTTGGGCTGATGCAAAAGACATTGAGTTCTGAGCTGTTTAACACAGAGATGAAAATACATATGTCATCTCATTCATATATCATTTGATTTTAAAACTTTTGTCTTCAGTCAGTGCACTGTATATCAAAAACAAAATAACTGATGTTCCAATGTATGGAGGGGACTGTATATAGTAAAGTTTATGTGTACCTACTTTGCACAGTCAGAAGGGTATATAAAACTAAGTTTCTCTCCCAGTTGACATAAATATACGGTATTTAACCAACATGATTTCATTTGAAATAATCACATTATGAAAGGCCTTAAAAATAGCACAGCTAGCAGGCATCTATGACGGTTAAGTCCGACTTAGAATATATATACATGGGCTGTCACAGATCTGCATACATTAGCTTAAACACGTTGGAGGAGATGTGCTAGAATTATCCAGTTTAATCGAATAATGTTATGTAATTTGTGTATAAATCAAAATTGGCAATAATAAGGTAAGAGCTTATAATAATAATAATAATATTATTATTATTATTAGTAGTAGTAGTAGTAGTAGTATTTGTAAGTATTAGTATTAACATGAGTAATAATTCATTTAAAATGGTTCCCAATAAATGACCCTGGAAGACGAACAGGTGCAAGCTGATTCAATGATTCACACTGCATATTCAAAGAAAATATTAGAAGGTTAAGACATTACACATTAAAGAGAAAACATCCATTATATAATGTGTTGTGATTGTGATTGTGATTGTGATTTTATGCTCTCAAAGAAATAGAGACCATGTACAATTAAATACAATAGTCCTGCAGTAGCATACTCTATGCTAACAAATAAATAAGAGTGTTCCCAAAACAACACAACAGTGGACCTAAAATATGAGGCAATCACTACCTGAATAATTGCTGTGTCGGAAAAAACCATCCCCCTTGTTTCCAGTACACATTTTGAGAGTATAATGGTCATGAAAGTGATATGGCGCTGCCTGCAAAGACTCTGCTTGGTGAAGGTGACGATATTGCCGCCGTTCCAATGGCCAAGTCCCCTGGGAGCAGGCTGCATCAGAAACCTAAT
The DNA here is from genome assembly GCA_025399855.1 of Forbesichthys papilliferus. NCBI lineage: Eukaryota > Metazoa > Chordata > Actinopteri > Percopsiformes > Amblyopsidae > Forbesichthys > Forbesichthys papilliferus. The sequence goes on along the minus strand of JAODOY010052456.1, from coordinate 15,718 downwards.
GTGGCTTCTGAGACAAGGTGTCCTGGGTGGCTACAGGCAGTGAATTCACGAGTATGTCTCCTTTGAAAGAAACCTGGAAGAATGCTATTCACGCACATTATAAAGACTTTGCTGAAGGTCCAGAAAAATTACGTCATTCTCGAGGCAATTGACATTAACGTGGCCTATACCTGCAGTATACAAGTTTAATATTTTTTGTACAAATGTTTTGGGGCATAAGTTATCTTCATGCACATTAGTCCTTTCTGCCAAAGGGGGTATAATAGTAATTTAGTGGCAATAAAATCAAATTAATGGACTACTAGCATCAGAGCACATAAAGAATTAATTCAATCTGAAAGATACATTAACATGGAGAGGGTGTAATTGCAGAGGGAGTCTATAAAAATAATGGTTTGGTGCAAATGCATCCCTCACTTAGAGCTCGCCAAGCTCCAATAGCGCATGGCATTCCGACTGGATTAATCAAGGCAAGTCGTCAGATTCAAAATCATCACATTTCCCCTATCACTCTTAAGTAGATGTAATATTTCGGATAAGGGGGATCTTAATCCTTTCAAAACGTGGCCGATTTTATTTGATTGTTGCAAGCCTTGAGTGAATAACTACAAAATAAAAGGCTTATCTGAAATATATGTGCACTACAGTGATGTTTATCAAACTAAAAACAAATAATTCCTATATAATAACTGCAATTTCTGCTGCAAGCTTTCACAGTGCTGTAAATGTTACATAGCAGCAAGGCATTGCACAATGCTTGCCATACTTATTAGGTCTTTGAGCCCATTCCTCTGATCTTTGCTGCTTTCTTTAGAAAACAAAAGCAATGAAGTGTGGAGCTTGGGGAACGACTACAGTAACCACAGTCTTTAGAGAAAGAGAAGAAGAAGAAGCACGTCTGTGTATGTTGCTGCTTCCTTCTTTGAACATTGCGGCTTGCCCACTTGCCCAACCTACTTATGCATGCCACAAAAAAAAAAGTATATTTGTGTCCATTTCTATTCCAATTGCTTTTGATTGTGATAGGGAAAGAGAGCTGTGGTTTCCTCAAGGGCCCAGAAGAGCTCATTTGAAAAATTGGTCAGACGTGCACGGGGGTTGCCAACCTCAATTTTTGATGCAATGGCTCATTTTGTGCATCTTCCTCTGGAGTTGCACCATAGCCACCGGAGGCCCGGCCACGCTACACAAGCAATTATCAGGGCCTTCTTTTGCACCTTTTCCACACCAAACCTCCTCCTCGCTTCTCCAACTTCACTCTAGGGCAAGGTGCCATGAAAGCTGACATCCCATAAGGCCTACCTTTAAATGTGGCAATGCTGTGGAGGCATTTAAAGGATCCTGTGAAGTGTTTGAGGAGGCGTGGAATGCATATTCATTAAAAAAGCTTTGTAATTTAGCTTTCTCAGGAATCACAGCATTCTATATAGCTATTGACAACTGACACATGCTGAAAATATTATTTACAACTAATTCAATAACTTATATTAAGAAATGTTTCAAATAAAATAGCTAACCCCAAATAGAATACAAAGTGTTATTAAACACATTTTCGGTGAAAAGTATTATTAATCTCAACAGAAAACCATGGCCTATAAAGTACTGTATCCTAAGATACTGTACTTGAATACTAGTTGCAAGTGTTAAGGATCGGGGTTAGACATGTTGCTCAAGGATACTTCATAGGAAGGCCCGGGGCTCGAATACATGACCTTAAATCTGAGATTTAAAAACAGTCTGGCCACTAGACTCCCCTGCCCCCCGCGGGGCTCAAATTTTGATCTCGGATGTCTGACCAGTTTATTCTATTATCACCTGAGGCCAGGAGCAACGAGAACAGACAGGCAGGAGGCAGCTAAGGGTTTGAGTGCCCGGGCTACTTTCTGCCACGTCTGAATTGAAAGAACACGCACGAAAAGTTGCACTTTCATCGACTGCATGCACAGGGCAGCTCAAATGTAGTGCAGTATTTCATCTTCCACATGGAGAGGTGGCCCCTGAGTAATCTCACAAACCTCAGTGACATGTTCTTATATCTGACAGACACCCTAAGTAGTAGTAGTAGTAATAGTAGTATGACTATCTCTTATGGCTGTAGCCGCACTGTAATTCAATGGTCAGATTTAAGGTTTAATGCAGGGCTTATTGCCAATTGCTAGTAACGTCAAGACCCCTTGGCATTTAAAAAGGCCTATTGCATTTAACTGGTTGATTTTTACTCTACGTTGTTCAATTTGTGAGAGAAAGACCATTTGCTCTTCTCAGAGCACTGCTCAGTACATTCTGGTGGAGCCCAGTGCGTTCTGGTGGAGCACAGTGTTTTGTTGCTCTTCTCAGAGCACTGCTCAGTACATTCTGGTGGAGCCCAGTGTTTTGTTGCTCTTCTCAGAGCACTGCTCAGTACATTCTGGTGGAGCCCAGTGCGTTCTGGTGGAGCACAGTGTTTTGTTGGTCTTCTCAGAGCACTGCTCAGTGCATTCTGGAGGAGCACAGTGTTTTGTTGACATGCATGCAACAGTCATTGCATGTACAATATCTTCATCATCATCATGTGAAATTACATCTATTTGTGTTTGGTCATCTTTCAGCTCTAGAAGATGCCCGATCCACGACAAATGTTGTGCATGTGATGTGTGCAAGTTTCAACAGTGAATCCTTAAAACATATATATTTATTTTTAATTCAAATAAATCAGGTTAAAAAAAAACCAACATCTGTTTAGATACGGTGATTAGTTAATATACATCAAATGGCATTGTTTCAAGAACCGACGATTTTCTGTCAACAGGTCCCAAATTCATCCCCTGGGATCTATAAAGTATTATCATATTGTGTGTGGCTCAGATAATCTGAACTAAATACATCTGACAGTGAATTGAATATATTTCATCTAGTTTTACTAGTGGAGTTTTCATTGGACGTGGCAAGCGCATGCCCCATGTGGTAATAACTGTCTATGAGAGAGAACGGGATTCATAATGGTATGGAAACTGATTGTACAATATTCATTTTAGTTAATAGAATATTATTTTATAGTTATAAAGTTAATAGAAACGTACTGTGTGACCTTTCTTACCACAGAGGGTGAATCTTTTGCCTTTGAGCATACTGGATGTAAAGACGTAACAACAAAAAAATACAGGCTATAGAGAATATTTGTCTCTTGCTCCATTGTGTAAAGTTGTGTGGTTGTTTTATTTTTTTCTGTTTATTTATTTTAGTGGGTTTCCTTTCTTTTAATGTTAAGTCAGAATTTTTTTGCTACACTTCGGTCTCAGAGACGCAAGGTCCCATCCACTCGAAGAAACTGTCAAAATAGCCCCAAAAAAGACATATACAGTATGAATGCATGCCTTTTGTTGGTTCACACTGTCTCTCGAGGGTATTTTCCTATTTATGACAGGGTTTACGCTCTCTCATTCAGCCAATACCTCACTCTCACCTTCCATCCCTTTGTATTTCTTTAATATATGTCCTGACTGGAGGGCACTTCCTCATTATTCCTGTCTTGATACCTGCCATTGTTAATGAGCGGAGGGACTGCAGTCGCAAAGTTTGAGCATTTGGATTAATGTGCATGCTATGCAGGGAAGTTTGGGAATAGTGTGTGCTCTCAGAGTTCATTACTGTGGATATATGACATTTTAGGGCTGTAAGACACCGGGCTAATGACGCTCCATGGTAAACACTGGAGACTGCCAGCCTCTGCACCTGAGAATGTTCCTCTAATAGCGGAGATGTCGACATAGTGACAGGTCCACTTCCTCTGCGCCCAATGCAGTGGGGCTTTTGGTACAGTACCTCTGCCTGCTCCGTAATGCATAAAGGCCAAGAATCGAGATGCAATCTATCGGTACCTCATCCAGAGAGAGAGAGAGAGAGAGAGAGAGAGAGAGAGAGCTAAGATGGCGTGAGAGTCAACAATGTCCTCGCGCATCGGATGGCGTCAAATGAGAAGGCTGTTTCCATTTGTCTCAGGGTTACGTTTGCACTTACGGGTTCCTATGTTCTAATTCAATAGATGAATTTGCTCAAAGCGTGTAATGGGGCACGAGGACCGTCACAGCTGGAGAGAGAGGCCCTGACAGGCCCTTTCTGTATTTGAAGTAATGCTGTTTTGTAAAAGGAGGTCATATTTCAGCTTTATCGGGTCCGATCGCCCTGCCAGTGCTGCAACGGTGGGCAGTCAGCAAAAACACACCGAGGCAGCAACCCACACCTCTGTTATGGTGATAAAATATGCCATTGAACTCTCAGGAGGTATTTATCACGACAAAATGTTGATAGTACCAGCAGTCCGGCCATAGCAAGCTGTGCAAGCATATTGCACACCCTTAGCTAACAATACTCAATGCCCAGTCGCGCACAAACATGTATAGGCCTATCTATACTTTTACGAGAAGTTCTGATTTGAAATGGACCACTTCCTTAAATACCAAATTCCTAATGAGTCTTCTCGATCTCTCTTCGCCCAGTTCACCATTAGCTGGCCAGGGGGCTCGTGTGGGGGGGCAACCTTCCGGACTGCCTGGCTGGCTGAGTGATTAGCTGAGGCTCAGGGCTGACAGCCCAGCTAGTACTGACAGTGCCAGGAGGGGGGCTAATGCAAGCTTCTGTTTCACAAAAGTGCGTGGCACAGGAAGGAGAGAGAGAGGAGGGGGGGGTGCCCGCACTCGGAGGAGAGTGACTGCATCGCATGAAATAGCGGGGTGCGGAGGAGAGAGAAGGGAACGGCGTGTGGAGGGGGTGGGAGGGAGACTGTGAAAGAGCGAAGGCAGGTACACGATCGGGTGAATTCGTTGACAAGTAAATGCAGAAACAGGAGGGGAAACGGATAAAGCAATGGAGAATCGGATGGATCAGCGGCGACGTTGATAGGGAGAGAAAAGCGGAAACGCCGGGCATTTGACTCAGTGTCACGGGGACCACAGGTGGGAGAGCCATGTGAGATACCGTAGCACTTAAAAGTCCATGTGGTGATAGGGGGCTCAGGCTAAACTAATGATCCTGGCCAACGGAGAATAGGCCATCGGAGACCTGGCTCATATCTAATGGATGGAACAGCAAGCTGTGCAGGTGTTTCATATGGGTCTCTGAATTCTCCCTTAAGCTCTGTAAAGTGCAAAATGTATTAAGCATAAAGACCGTGTTGCTTGAAATACAATGAATTACACATCCTATAGGTGCCAAGGGTTTTTGTTGCTTATTGTTTCGCCAGATGGGGCTGGAGACATAGAGGATACACACTAGACTACAGTATATCAAGCTCACACAAAGTTTGCAGCCTGGAAAGCCCTAGGATTTATCCATTTATTTAACTATTTAGTCCATTTGAGTTGAGTCAGTTGTGTTGACTACAGCATTTGCAACATTGATGACCTAAGCGGGAATTGCACATTTCGATTTTGTTGATGGTGGTCCTGATCATTATATATTAAAGTATTGATACAGTATTGTATCACATTAAGTGTAACACCAAATGGAGCATTTAAGAACATACAGAACACTGATTTTGAGGAGAACATTGTTATTTTATTTGGTTGTTCATGTGCAGTGGCATAGAACATCCTTCCATCAATTCTTTAAATTACACTGATAAATGCATGCCTAACAATGAAGACAGAGTGAAAGCCTAATTTGTCTGTTCAATTTTATTTTTCACTGAAAGGCCTACAGAAAAAGACAGAGAATTATGGTGCGAGTGGTAGATCTGGGATTTGAGTCGCAGCACATTCGTTTTCTTTTCACGGTTGAAATCATGACAGTAGCATTTCCCCCATAGAAAATGCTTGGCTCTGCATTTTGTTAGCTTATTAGAGAACTCCTGCCACTGCTGTGGGTACTTTCCATATGTGTGACAATCTGACAGGCTGTGAAAAGCCACCAGAGGCATTTTTAGGTGAAGAAACGTCACTGCACACCATTTAGAAGCTATGTGCGTTATTGGAAATTAATGGCCAAATGTTTAGATGGAAGGGCATTAGCGATACATTGACATTTCTAACCACTTAGGGTGAGATGGAGAGAAAGTTTCAACGTGTGTTTTTCAACAACATTCTCTTATGTCTTACTTTTTTGTCTCAAAGAAAATCACATTCACAACGCGCACGCACACACACACACACACACACACACACACACACACACACAGAGAAAGTATAAAAAAATTTAATCAGTCATTCTCCCTTTTTTTCCTTCCACAAAATAAAAACCAGCCCAGCATGGAGACAGAACTTCAGAGGATGTGTAGTGAGAGAAGCTCAGTGCAGAGAGAGGAGATGGTAATTTACCAGTGGGTATCAAAATACTGCAACCTGTCACTTTCCATCTCAGCTAGTCATTTCGGGGTGTCCTTTGATGCCTCCTCAGTGGCATTGAAACGTAGTTAATTAGCATAACAGAAATGTTATGGGGCCAGCGAGCAGTCACAACATCAATCGAGCATCACAAAGCATGGAAACAAGGACAAGAATCAATGCAACAACAAGTTGAGAAAGAAAACAAATGAAAAACTATACCCCCCCCCCCCCCACACACAATCCTAGTTCTACATCCAATTCAGACTTCACATCAAAGTTTATTATAAAAACATTTTATTTTAACACACAAGAATATTCATTCATCTGTGGGTTCATGACAGGTTGGTCTACTATCTGTCAATATGGCTGTATCTTGACAGATAGTAGACTATGCCTTTGGCACAACACAACTATGTATTTTCTTTAAGCAGAAAACTTAAATATTGACACGTTCCAAATCAACAACAGCATTTGATGAAAAATATCCCCTCAGCCACGTACCTCGAAGTTACTGCTGGCAAGAATCAATTTAGTCTCCTTATGTAGTAAAAAGTATGCCTTTTGGAATTTATGCTATACATATTTCAATTAGATGTACATCCAGCTCTCCATAAAACACTAAAATGAACAAACTTCCAGGTTGCAAACACACATACGCACAGCACTCAAAATAGCACAGCTATAAATCAGAATAGGAAAACATGTACATATGACACATGTCCAACATATGGAGTCCATAATATACTGTATGAAAAGAGTCTGTCACTGTCTCAATTTATGTTCTGTTCTATTGTTTGTGAGGTAAGTGCAGGCACAGACAAGAATGTGTGTGTTTACTTCGGCAAACGGGCTCAGACAACACTGACATACAAAATAACTGACAATAATACGATCCTCAACATGCATATGCAGTAACTCCCTCCCCGCAGTCAAGGACACGTGAATACTATATGTCAATGGGAGCATTGGGGATAAGAGCGGCTACAGGCTGGCTGTTAGTACACCAGTGAGGATAAACAAAGGGGGTGAGCAACATTTGAGCAGCAACCCTGGACGTTACATCTTCTGACTTTACTCTCCCTCTCTCTCTCTCTCTCATCTTCCAGAAGCCAATAACTTTTACATTCACGTTGGCTCAAATCGTTTTTTTATTTATTTTGTACAACTATTGGTTTAATCATAATCTTACAGACTTTACACTCTGTGATGTCACAAATCAAGACGTATTTAATATGATCAAACATTTCATTTCAAGATGCTTGTTTGACTTCAGATTTCATGCCTTATTAATTACTTTAAACTGCCATTTTATAGTCTAAAGTAATAACAGCTCAGAGCAATTATGTAAGCCCTAATAAGTGCATTAAGTTTGCGCTTAATGTATTTTCACTTCAAGGAAATTAATAGGAATCATTGTGCAATAAAAATATTTGTATTCCCAGTTTAGAAATAAATAAGATATTAAACACCACGGTAGAGCGTTTAGACTTGTATCTTTTCTGGATAAGGGAAATAAAATCCATAACATGCTTGTAAATGTTGAGTCAGAATAGCTTTCTTCGCCATCCATGCCTTGAAGGGAGACCCTAAAGCATGGTTCCTAGATCAGGCTTGATGACAAAACAATCAAGAGGACCATGACCTTGATGGCTTCATCCTTCCTGTGCACAAGGTACTTTTTTTGCATGTTGAAAGTGCCAGCACTTGAAAACAACCTTTGGCTCCATTCCTGGTAAACAGATACAACAAGACCTGGGGAAAGCGGCTGACTGAAAGATGACTGACAATCGTTAAGAGGTTTTGCATTCTGCGGCTATCGTCTGCGTTGCCTGAGGCAAAGCAGGAAGATGTAAGGCCACCCAGCGCGAAGCCTCTCACAGCCACGGCCTACAGTATGTTAATGATAATAATACATCTCAGTCATGCAGATACATCCAAATATGTAGACACATATTACACAAATAAATGAGCTTGAAAAACTATGTTTAATACTTGAAGCATTGCTGAACTTCTATTAAACCCATGTTTCTATACTGCAGCACACACTTATATCATATGCTTTTATATACTTTATCAACTATATTATACTTATTTTTCTGTCAAAAATTCAGTTTTGAGGTATACCAGCATCTTCCACTTTATAAAATGATGTCCTATGTAATTGTTACTTTCTGCTTCTTTGGTTAGGATGTCATACAGTAGATGACTGTTTAAAAACATTTACAGGATGTTGTATGTGCATGAGAAGTCCATTAACTGCAGATTTTCTTATAAAGCAAATCCATTTTTCTGAGAAACATACAAATATCTAAATGTGTTTTTCTTGGCGGTGACAGCAAACAACATATTATGGCGCACATAACAATGACAAGCTTTCTTTGTGTGTCCACAACACACACCAAGTCTGAGTGCGTTATAGTTGGACTAACTGCAGAGTTTATGAGTTTAAATTAATACTTCGGGGAGGTTGGATTCATGTGGTGCTGCGCTGATTTAAAGTGCTGTGTCTATCAATCAATCAATCAATCAATCAATCAATCAATCAATCTTTATTTATATAGCACTTTTCATACAAATTCATGTAACACAAAGTGCTTCACACTACAATGTCATTAAAAACAATACAAAATGAGTAAAAACAATATATAAAAAATATATGTTTGTCTAGAACTTGTCCAAGGAGTATTGGTATGAATATATACGGTAGGATCTTTTTTTGGCATAGATAGAGCTATCTTCATGGAGATCTTAAAAAGTTTTGAAGTTGTCTGCCTGTGCTAATTTTAAAATGGCGTGCTGTGTGGAACATGTGTTCATGTGAGTAAATGTATAGCATGATTTACCCTTAAAGGAAATGAGAGGAGCTGATTTGATTGGCCGTAATTGAAGACATCCCCCCTACTGATCATTTATTCCCTCTTCCAACCCTGTTACAGCTGTACCTCCTTTGCACCATTGCCACACCTTTGATTGACTTGTGCCCTGAACTATTGATGTGAACTATTGCCGTGATCTTGTGCCATGAACTTGCACCATGCTTCTCCACTTGACTTGCCTTGACTGGGAAACTACGGTGCTATGAGTTATTAGCATTTAGTGACCAGTTACTTCTCGCTTACTGCATAACATCAAAGTAAATGTGACGCATACAATGTATACATACAGTGATGTTCCAGTACAAAAAGTACTGGAACATGTATGCCTGTTTTCAATTTCATACACATATTTTTCAGGTTTAGTGATTCATAGGTCTTGCCCATGCCTCTGAAAGATTATTTCCTATAATGTCCACTGGTCAGTGGTAAACCAATCAGTGTTAAACTGAGATATGGCTAAATTCCACTCAGAGAAATTCTGTCTGAATCCTCAATACAGCATGATTGAGGGCAGTTCCAGGATGGGAGGTTGTAATATAGTTACATTATGTTCCGTTTAGATTGATTCTGTCTGCCACATGAGCAATGGAAAAAGTGCAATCAGTGCAAGACCAGTTATCCTTATTTAAATACTTGCTTGGTCATAGTCAGTTCACAAACCTCAAACTCTTAATTAAGTTTCACTTGTGTCCTGTCAGCATCTTCACTCCCCCTATTGCAACACATCCGGGAATAGTGTAGTGTAGTGTTAATGGAGGCCAGGAGATAGACATAGCCTCATCACAATGTTACGATATAGTCTCTCTATAGCCTACCTCTAGATTGACATTATGGTTATGACTTTGTCGGAAACATTTGATTGAGGTAATTGCTGCTAAAGGAGGTCACACATTTCTAGCCTCTAATGCGCTGTGAATGTTCTATAAGGACATGAAAAAGTGAAATTATTCATTCATGTTATTATTTCAAATTTACTCTACTTATTATTCAATCAGGCAGCACATTGCGTAAAATTGTGGCCATTCTGTGAAAATCTGTTCTATTCCAAAGCATACAACATAGCATGCCTTGAATATCTAGCATATATTTGCATATTATTATACTAAGTGTACATTTCTAAATCATTTTCTTTCTGTACATTTTCATTTCTTTAGGTACTTAGCTGTTGCTCTGCTAAACCTATAGTGTAACCCAGATGGCAGAGAAGAAGGTGGTCAACTGTTACTGGTGGGTTTGCTCAATAAATGTTGTGAGTTTGCTTTGATTACCTAATTTGAATTGAAGGAGTGTAATTTGTAATTCATGCAGTGTAAACAAACAACATTATCTGAGCCAGTCAGAAGTTATTTTATTCCCCTTGTTCAGCCAAGTTGCATTTACTCCCGAGTAAAATATGAAATATTTTAACACAATCTTCAGGCACATTATGTTCACTTCATGTAAGGATAAAAGTACATTTTACAGTTCAACTTGAGCCATGCATATTTGCACACTGGCTGCTGTTTGCTGTTTAGGCTTACAAATGAAGCTTGCTCAAGATAAGGCAGGAGAGTGTCAGATACTCTCAAACAGTGACCATTATGTAACAGTGACCTTAAATTAACATTATTTGCTTATCCAATCAGAGCCAATCAAATCTTGAGACATCACCAAAAAAATAGTACCTTTTTAAGGTTTTTTTTTTGGCTCTCTTTCAAATTAGCTGAAGTCTCTGCCTATCTTAGGCTGACCATGCGTCCTATTTTTAGGACCTTAGAAAGGGTGTCAGGCTAGGAAATTAAATGCCAGACATGTCCAGGTGTAAGACAAAGACCATTGTCTCTTTCATTTTAGATGGTTTCATTGAGAATTAATGTGAAGTGAAACTATTCAGGACGGACTACTGAGGGGATAATACGGTACCAGTATTATCAGGTAGTCTACTTCATTGTTCCTGTTACGAATTGATTGACAACTTTTACAAATGTGAAATGATTATGAGTATAGTAATTATATTATCCCATAACAAATGTGTTTTGCTGTCCTGTGTTCTTGCATCAAAATCCATAGCCTAGTTTAGTTTCTCTGCATGGCTTCAGGAAATTGACAAATCTGTAGGCTAAATCCAAGATGTCTAGGTAGGATAAAGCTGTCTTATGTTGTTGTACTATTGGGTCGTTCGCGGACCAATTAGTCGGCTCCTTTAAGTGAACGATGAGAGCCAGTTCCCATCTGAGAGACTTTTTTTTTTCTCTTAAAATGTTGTGGTTAATTAATGGTTCATCATTTATCTGTTGTGACTCTGTGCAGCTGTTGTAAAGGGTTGGAATCGTTGTCAAGCTTCCATTCACAGCAGACTATAGTTGTGAGTGCTGTTCCTTGTTTACGCCCACAGGTACATGATAGTTCTTAACTGCCTTCAATTATATCCATAAGTATAAACTGCACGTGTGCAGCACATTAACCTTGTTTGAATATGGATCTATACATACAGATATATAACTTACTTTTTTGGTAATTAGTAGTAAATAAATGCACTGATTTACAATTAAAATAAAATGTATAGGGTACTTTTGAGAACTATTTTGAGGCTCCACGATCCGCCATTGCTGTGAAAAAAAACGATCCATTGGAGTGAACGGAGATGGCGCGACTCTTTACATGGCTCTGATACAACCTACTGTACGTGGGTTTGCAGTTGACATAATGCAAGTTATTTTCAGTCCCTGTGTTTAGCGGTCAGAGCATTTAAATTATGTTTACAAGGCAGGCAGGATATACTGTAAGTGAAATACATGTCATGTAGACTAGTCTTTTCAGTCAGATGACGAACAATAGCCTTTTATGACATTATCTTACCTTTGTAAGCATGATACGTTACTGCATGAACATGAACAGCCACCTGATTCAAATGAATGGGTCGTTACTACGCTTCTGCAGAGCTAGATAACAACCCAGTCATTAGAATCAGGTGTGTTGGAGCAGGAAAACATCTAAAACATTCAGGCCAGCGGCAATTCCAGGACTGGAATTGAATATCCCGGTCCTAAAGCATACTGTACTGTACATGACTCCCTGACAAGGTATCATTTAAAATGTGTTGTGATTGATTACGAACAAGCTGATTTATAATACTTTATACACTAGCACTACGTCAATGGCAGTGTAACATTTAATGTACGTTCAATGAAAGTAAAGTAGACTGAATACCAGTTTCAGTATAAAACAGGGAGTTCGCTTGTGAATTGGATTAACTTGAAATTGAGAATGCTGTGTTGTTAGAAACAAGTAAAAGAACATGAAGCCCCACAAATGTGTTGAATGCTAGCAAACCAGATGACAGTAGCACAAAACTATGGACGTTGTTTTAAGCATGATGAAAACAACACAATTATGGTTGTGTGCATGCAAAGTATGTCGAGGTTGCACATTTCAATGGGTAGCATAGTCAGAATACCGGTACATTTCTCATCACATAACGAATTCTTTCAATCATAATTTCCCACCTCTGATGTTGTTCACATTGTTAAAAGTCATAGGACATAGACAAGGAATAGCCTACTTGTTTCAGAGAGACTGGAATAATTCCAGTAGGCATATCTTTGTATGTCACTTTAAGCAGTTTAAGTTATTACAATCACTGCATGATCCTCTCCCTTGTTTTCATCATCTTTGACATTAGATGCAAGTCGTCGCTGCCAGTCACAACACCGTTCCTAATACTGGATATGAACTTCCCGACAGGTCCAGATATTTAACGTGCTAAATATCCAGTCGGGTCTTGCAATGCATTGCCGACTAGTCGGCAACATTCTCAGCCCACGCTGTAAGAAATTCACACTCCGAGTTGGGGCTTTTGTCTACAAGCTCAAAAAACCCGTCGGCGAGATGAAAACCAGGCTAAAACCGTGTACTGTGAACCCGGCTTTACCATGCCCAAAAAACGCAGCAAAGGTATTTGAAAGTAATTCAAGTACAATGCTTTTGAGAAAAAAAAAAGTTTATTGAATATACAGATTTAACCTTACCCTGAAACCTAAAGAGTTTCACTGCAAGAATCAGAGAGCAAGAAAAATGTTGAAATGTATAAGTACTGTATAACAGCAATGCTTGGTGTTATTTTGCCACATGGAGTAGATAAATAGTGCCACAGTATTACACTACACAGTATTACACAGTACCACACTTACCACACACTAGAGATAAATGAAATAGGAAAGGATAATTTAACACACATTATAGCAAGCTACTTCAAATTAGAACGAAAATGGAAATTTTTGACAAAACAGTTTGCAGACTTTATTGGAGCCATCTTAAGTTCAAGCTCAGGGGACCTATTTTAAATATTAAAGTCTGAATCGCAAGGCGCAAATTGGATTTAGGGCGCATCCAAATCCACGTTTGCTATTTTAACAAAAGATCAACGGTCAGTGCGCCAGGCACATGGTTCAAAAGGGTTGGACTTACTCTCTCCATTATTCATGGGTGTGTTATGGGTGTAAGATACGTTAAACCAATCAGAGTGTCATCTCCCTCCCTCTATCAGTCAAGATGCTGTAACGGTCATCCATTAAGCTGTTGGGATACATGTAATCAAAATACGTTTCAGCAGTGCAAATGTTTGATATTGACGCCATATTGTGACAGTGGGTGACAAGCTCTGATACAGGATCTGACCCAGGGTTGAGCCCCTTGTGGGAGCAGAAGGGATTTGGAATTGCCAATGTTCACCTTGGTACAATGACATTGGGTGATTGTGCCATAAATGCTTGACAACACAGATGGTTCAGTTTGATGTGGGACCACCTTGAAGTGCTGAAATCCTTTAAGGTTGAGCGTTTTCTAAATGTTCAGAAATACTGTGAGAACTGTCTTGTTCCAATGGGATTTGTCATGACCGGATGTGGTATTGAGGACCCAAGTGCAGGAACATTGATATGATGGCTAAACGATGACCGGATTTGCAAAACAGAACTCCAAACCACAGCTCACAACTAGACAAGGGTTTTAGACAAATGATCCAGCAGACACGTGTATGGTATTTAACAGAAGAGGGGATGATGACTGATTGGGGACAGGTCAGGCAAACACACATGGAACAGGGAAGACAACGAGGACATCCACAGGATGGGAGGGGAAGTTCTGTCAGGGCTCCTCAGTTGAATAATGAGATGGGTGTTACTGGTCACTCTTGACCCACATGTCACATTAACTTGATCATCTTGATTTGATTTGAAGACCTTACATTTACGTAAAATACCTGTCTCTTGTGTTGTTGTTTTTAAGATGTTATATTCTGTCAAAACCTTCACGATTTGCATCCCATATTAATTAAGGCTGCATTTGTGTGCAGATATGTGAATAATGCATGTGTTTGGACAGAACAAATCAGTGCAGGACCCATTGCAGTAGCTCCAGGCAGCTGGCTAAAACTGCATGTTATATATTTAAACATATTTATTTCATTTGATCAGATGGTAAGAACCAAATCAAAGGCTGTGTAAAAATGGTACTCATGGGCTGGATCTGAGCCAGAGGCTGCTAATTAAATAACCATGGGTTAAGAGAGAGGGCCCTTAGTGTCTGGTTGGAGCTTAGTGGGGTGCAGCGACAAAATGCTGTAAATAATGGCTGAATATAGGAATCATTCAAACTTTTCTCACAACTGCAGATGTTGACATGGTTGCAGTGCACTGGCCAGTACAGTTACCCCCTACACCAAAATACACCAACCGTTCAGACCATTAAAATACCACATTAACAGTAATATGTAATATATAGTCATATATTACTGTAAAAAAATATTTGAACCTTCTGACCAATGTGTTACACCTTACCATTTTACTTTGGTGTTATCTGTCCAATAGAAGTGAATACAATTGTATGTAAATAAATGAAGACTTACAGATGCTCAAGTTCTTCCCAAGTCTGCACAAACCTGAATTGGATTTCCAGTACAATGTATAGGTAACTAACCTGAGCCGTACTTTAAAACTGCTTGTGAATTGCTGTACTTAAAAAAAAAAAAACCATGGCATTTGATTATATGGACCATCTGGTCGTTTTTACTGTCGGCACACCTAAACCACGCACATATAGTTATAAACACGATGCTGATTCGAAAACCACGCCCGCATAACTATAAACACGACGCTGATTGGAAAGTTCAGTTGCTACTCGGACACATTAGAAATGATTCCGAGGCTTACCAGACTGTGAACAGTGAAATTAAACTGAATCTCGCGAGATCAGGATGGTCTTGTGGGGCTCATAGGTAACTGCTTTGGGAGCATAATCACTAAACGTTTTTTCACCCATATAAACTCTAGTTATTTCCCTTAGTTGGCAAAACATTTTTACCTGGCATATTTTTACTGGCTACTTGCAAAACAAAAACAATTTTTGTTCCTACTCTCACCTATGGTCTTGAAGGGTGGGTTATGACCGAAAGAACAAGATCACGCGTACAAGCGGACGAAATGGGTTACCTCAGGAGGGTGGCTGGCTTCTCCCTTAGAGATAGGGTGAGAAGCTCAGCTATCCGTGAGGAACTCGGAGTAGAGC
>JAODOY010052445.1:0-18447 GCA_025399855.1 Forbesichthys papilliferus | reverse complement strand
GAAAGGGAAGTTTGGGGTCCCTTGCTGAAGCTGCTGCCCCCGCGACCCGACTCCGGATAAGCGGGAGAAGATGGATGCATGGATTTATCTATGTAAACTTTATTAATAAAATGGTCTAAACATTTTTGAAATAACTATGTGTCTAAGATACCTTACTTGACTTACATTTCTAATTATGCTACACTTTTGTGTTGTATGTTGTGTATCAGTAGTACTGGCATGCCAGAAAACCCAGCAGTACTATTTATTGTGTTGTGAGTCGTAGTGACTTTCCTTACAGGAAACATTTCCCTTCTTATTTCATCGTGGTTGCATGTGGATGGGACTCAGAATTACATTTTGATTCATTGTTTGTGTGTCGGCCCTGTATGGACAGAGAGCACATGGTTGGAGATGGAAAGGCATCCTGACATGCGCTGGCTCTCAGCAGACCATAGGGTAGGCGGGATTGACATGTTTGTTTGACTGGGGAAGAGTAATTAGGGAAACACTCAGGTGTGTGATCCATCAAGCTGGGGAGTTGTTCATTCCATCCAAAACACACTTCCTCTACTAGAGCATGATGGGGAATATAAACCCATGTTTTACTCAGGATTACCCAAGAGAAACTAGGATTAGTTTGCAACCGAATTAACAAACCAACTGTAACATAGTCATAGTAACTAATTAACAAATAACTTAAATGAAAACAAATACAAATAAATGAGTTCTTTGTGTTTTGATTGACCAAAATGATACTGAACAAGGCAATAGCGTTGGGCAGACATCCTCCTTCACACACATCTGCTCTTGTTTTTAACACTTTGTAAGCACCTATAAAAACAGTGTATAACGTCTGGCTGGAATCTCCTGTCTGCTGATAATGACATGCAGCATTCTAAAAGCTCAACCTGTGTGTGTGTCTGTGTGTTTGTGTGCAGACTGTGTCCATGTGTGAATCATTGACCATCGCTGTACTTACCATTCATGTTATGTTCCCACCTCCCACTCACCAAGCCATTACAAACACAAGTCCTAACTTGATTGACTCTGTGTGTGTGCGGTGTGTGCGTGTGTGTGCATGTGCGACGTGTGAGAAGATTACGTTGCAACCTGCGACACTGGATTTCCCGACCTCAAGCTTCGCGCATGTGCGGCGTAGTACAAAATAACATAACAGTATTTTTGGTTTTTGTTTTGGACTGTACTATTATAATCGTAGTCATGTTTTGTTTCATATTTAGCATTTACACACAAGTAGGTTCGATGTTGTACTCACTAACACACCACTTATTGCCCGTGCAAGAGAAATGCACATGCAGCAGCTGGCACGAGCGTTGGACTACGTTGCATGATTATTACGTCATGACAAACAATCGTCCAATCTGGCTTTATTGACATTCTTAGTAAAAATATATGTACATAAGCACTAAGAGAATATTATTAAGCCCCATTATGAAACAAGTGTGGCACCTGAAAAAAAATTAAATAGATAATTAATTTATGAATGGGGTGTGTATTGCAGTTGGTCCTATAGGCTGCAGTACCACCCATCGCCACACGTCTCGACTGCTTCAAGACAATATTCAGACCCTGCACCCCTGGTTTCCACTGATCATCGTTGAGATGTTTCTACAACTGTATTGGAGTCCACCTGTAGCAAATTCAGTTGATTGTACATGATTTGGAAAGGCACACACCTGTCTATATAAGGTACCACAGTTGGCAGTGCATGTCAGAGCACAAACCAAGCCATGAAGTCCAAGGAATTGTCTGTAGACCTCCGAGACAGGAAAGTATTGAGGCACAAATCTGAGGAGGGCTACAGAAAGATTTCTGCAACATTGAAGGTCCCAATGAGCACAGTGGCCTCCTTCATCTGTAAATGGAAGTAGTTTGGAACCACAAGGACTCTTCATAGAGCTGGCCG
The DNA here is from genome assembly GCA_025399855.1 of Forbesichthys papilliferus. Lineage (NCBI taxonomy): Eukaryota > Metazoa > Chordata > Actinopteri > Percopsiformes > Amblyopsidae > Forbesichthys > Forbesichthys papilliferus. The sequence goes on along the minus strand of JAODOY010052445.1, from coordinate 16,538 downwards.
CCCGGCCAAACTGAGCAATTGGGGGAGAAGGGCTTTAGTCATGGTGGTGACCAAGAACCCTACGGTCACTCTGACAGATCTCCAGCGTAGCTCCGTGGAGAGGAGAACCTTCCAGAAGGATAACCATTTCTGCAGCACTCCACCAATCAGGCCTGAATAGTAGAGTGGCCAGACAGAAGATACTCCTCAGTAAAAGGCACATCACAGCCCATCTGGAGATTTCCAAACAGCACCTGAAGGACCTTATAAAAATGATATGGTCTGATGAAACAAAGATTGAATACTTTAGCCTGAATAAGTGGTATGTCTGGAGGAAACCAGGCACCGCTCATCACCTGGTCAATACCATCAGTGAATCATGGTGGTGGCAGCATCATGCTGAGGGGAAATTTTTCAGCGGCAGGAACTGGGAGACTAGTCAGGATCAAGGAAAAGATTAATGCAGCAATGTACAGAGACATCCTTGATCAAAACCTGCTCCAGAGCACTCTGGTCCTCAGACTGGGGAGAAGGTTAATCATCCAACAGAACAACGACCCTAAGCACACAGCCAAGACAACAAAGGAGTGGGTTCTGGATAACTCTGTGGATGTCCTTGAGTGACCCATCCAAAGCCCAGGCTTGAACCCAATTGAACATCTCTGGAGAGATCTGAAAATGGCTGTGCACAGATGCTCCCCATCCAACCTGATGGAGCTTGAAAGGTTATACAAAGAAGAATTGTAGAAACTGCCCAAAAGTAGGTGTGCCAAGCTTGTAGCATCATACTCAAAAATACTTGAGGCTGTAATTGCTGCCAAAGGTGCTTCAACAATTGACCAAAGGCTGTGAATACTTTTGGATATGTGATTTTTTTATTGGAGAGTAAGTCGAACCCTTTTGAACCATGCGCCCGGCGCACTGACTTTTTAATCTGCCATTAAAATAGCAAAACAGAGCAACGCGCCCTGAATCCAATTTGCGCTTTGCGCTTCAGACCGTGTGCTTAGATCGTTAAAATAGGGCCCTATACATCAACCAATCAGCCAAGCTTTTCAGTGCATGCCTTCACCTTTTAGATAATCGCCCCTCTCTATCTCTCTATCAAACGCGCATACGCCAGCATGGTTGTCCGCCCCTTGGCTGAACCGTCTTTCAGAAGGATGTACGTCATTTAGCTCAGCTGTGTGTGTTAGTTCAAATTTGAAAGTATCTCCTCCTCTCTCTCTCTCTCTCTCTCTCTCTCTCTCTCTCTCTCTCTCTCTCTCTCTCTCTCTCTCGCTGTGTGTCTGTGTTGAACATCAGGCTGGACTAATAGTTTCCTCTCCGACACACACACACACACACACACACACACACACACTCACGTGCATACGCACACGTGCACACACCTCATTCTTGGGAATCCCTCATATAAAGAAGAATTATACACACACATGCACGCGTGCACAAACACACACTTCCTGTTTTACGCTGCCAAGCCGGATGTGTGTGTGTGTGTGTGTGTGTGTGTGTGTCTGAATGTGTGTGTGGGGGGGAGTTCCAGCTGGAGTTAACATTAAAACCCACCGTGACCCACAATGCATTGCCCCATGCCGGCAGCCAGCGAAATACACAAACGTGCGCGCGCACATATGCACGCACACAAACACCTGTCAATTCCACTCTCGTCAGGATGTGTACTACGCGTTGCCGTAGCAACAACACTCCATTCTTCTGTTTCCCTCCCCCCCCCCTTCCCCTCATTCTGTTGTTTCGTCGGTGGGAAGAGGGAAGATGGGTTCTGCAGATGGGTGGAAGGATCTCTAGCGGGAGGGAGGGAGAGAGGGAGAGATGGTAATGGGGTTGAGCAAATTTAAGAAGCCCAGAATTTTATGTATGTTAAATGACATACAGGTACATACTGTACGCACACACACACACACTTCCCACGCACGCACGCACACTCGTTCTGCTCAATGGATCTAGTAAGGCACTGGTCCAAGTTGGGGAGGGAGAGAGAAGTTTCAGTTGGTTTTGTTTTCTATGGTGTTGGTGTTACAGTACCTTCTGTTGAACAGAATGAGAGTCTCTTTGCCATGTGACGCACGCGCACGCACACACGCACACACACGCCCGTCCACGCCCTACTGTACATAGACACCTCGACACATCGTAAGAGAACAAAGAGTGGAACGACAACAAACACAGAATTAATCAAAAGGAGAAAAGCAGACTTGGGGGTTACTGGGTGAACGGGGATTCACCCCAGTCAGACTAAACATCCGGGGACAACACAAGACAGGAGAGTCACTGTGGAAGATAGAGCCTCTATGGAACAGGCCAGTGCTGTCTGGCTGTGGTGAGCGGTTTTAGGATTTAGTTGAGAATTGAATAAATTAAAGCAAAAAGCAAAACAATACTAACCACATGGTGCAGAAGGAACCGGGTCAGAGGAATGCCACACATCCACGCTGCTGTTCTGTAGAGTAACAGTCAGGAATATTCTCTGATAAATGAGAAACCATGATCTCCTGTTCTATACCTGAGAGTTCTGGAAAAAGGCCTCTACTGTCTAGATCCTTCAAACGTTTTTTTTCCTGACGAGGAACTGGGATTTAGTCTCTACAGGTAAACCGGACTCGAGTTGAACTGCTACATCTGGTCGAGATATGATCCTGGAATTTAAATCCATATTTAACACAAAAAAAACATATCTGTTTTGCGAATGGTCCAAACCCCTACAACACACACACAAACACACACACGTCACAAATCTCACAGGTGCACAGGTCAAAGTGTAACATTATCCTAATAAAATTAAAAAATGAGGACACAGGGTGTTGATTTTCCAGGATGTCAAATCCTAAATGGGAAAGACGTGTGTGGAAAGTTTGGTTTTACAAGGAGAACCAGACACCAGAGCACCTGTAAAAGTCAGGTGTGAATATATGTCTGTGTGTGTTTTAATGAGGAAAGACAGACCGGAGGTTCTGAGGACTAGATAGTGAGAGAGTGCCTGCTTCTCTCTCCCTGTCTGTTGAGTGTATTTGTCCAGCAGACATAATCTGACACCACAAATATTTCAGAGAAAAAAATGAGGACAGTACTGTAGCTACCAGCTACACAAGGCAAAAACCGTATTCAACTTTTGTTGCATACTGTGTGTGTGTGTGTGTGTGTGTGTGTGTGTGTGTGTTATTTGAGGCTAGCTCAGGTACAAAATGATTGATAATGTGCTTTTAACTCTAGTGGTCCAGTGATTGATTGATTTAATATCTGGCACACACTACAGGCCGATGACCAGACATTATTTATCATGCGATATGAGCCCATCAGTTGGCTTGTTGTACTATACTTATTTATCCAGTTCTGATTGAAAGCAGGTACCATTACTTCAGCATAGCTGTACAGTGCACATGTATATAGTGTAATTATACATCTGTATACATACACTGTTCTTCCACTTTACCTGGTGGTTGGAAGCAGATGTGGACTGGAAAGTAGTCTGGATGTATTTCAATTGTGTTTACAACCTGTTGTTTCAGCACACACACACACACACACACACACACACACACACACACACAGAAACATCATCATCTCGAACAAAGAGCTGATGCACCCTGTGAATGCTTTGTGTGTGTGTGTGTGTGTGTGTGTGTGTGTGTGTGTGTGTGTGTGTACATTTTGTATGGGCTAGAATACGTTGGCACACAGTGTGTACACATCTATATGTGTTATGTAAGATATAGTGGAGGTATTTATTGTTACAGTTACTGTGTTCAACATGTGCTGGGTGTGAGATTTGCAGCTGGAGGAAACACACACACACACACACACACACACACACACACACACACACGCACACACAGATGTGAGGTGAAGGGGTCGCAGCCGGCTGTCTCCCAGGTGTTAGTCTAAGCCCCAGGCAATGGAAACTGTCCCGGACAATTTCCACTCCTGTAATAGATGTATCCATTTCTCTGTTAGATCGTCTGACCTTGTGCGTGTGTGTGTGCGCGTGAGTGTACACAGACGTGCACACACACGCAGAGACACATACAGTAAACACACTATATTGTATTGGACCAAACACTCACCAGGGTATATAGAAGCAAACACCAACCCAGTTGACACGATCAACAGGGTTGTGTTCATCTGGTGTGTTTACGTTGTTGGTCTGAGCAGAAGACGTCTAGAGTGGGCGGAGACTAGACACAGCACGTTGGTCATGCTGAGCCAATCAGTGTAAAGAGGAGCTTGACCCGATGGAGACGAATGGTCCCTCTCAGAAGGAAGACCAGAAGGAAACGTGTGATACCAGATACCTCCCATTTTGGCCAGTGTATTTCCATATGTGTGACACAACACACATATGGAAGGCGGTCGACCATTGTGTTTCAATTAGAAAGCGTGCGATTGGGTGAAGTGCACACAAACTCAATGAAATCAAAATCAATGAAATCAACTGTTTTGCAAAACTGTGTGTTCCCATATACAGACCCAGGGCTGTGTAGGATCACCATATCACAGGACGGGCAGCTAATGACAAGAAAGTGTATTAGCCTTCAACCGCTAACTTTACTTTTGACTATGCTTTTTCAAGCCAACAGCATCAGTATTTATAGTGTGAGTCCAGCAAAACACATTGTCTGTATTAATGACGGAACAATTTGAGTCTCAGTTGGTGGGATGGTAAGACCACAAGAAGAAATGCTGGGGGAGCAGAAAATCCATTTCCAGACACACACACACACACACACACACACACACCTGCTACCGCTGTAGTAGCACTGCATGCTGTTTGTCTGGCTCTTTAACTCGGACGTTTTCTCGCTCTGTCTTTGCTCTCTCACACCCACATCTGTTGTATCGCATTACAGGGAAAATACACTGTCTGCCTTGCATGTGTGTGTGTGTGTGTTCAGGCAAGTGCAAGGTTTTGATTTGATGCCTTTAAAATCCACATAGTGCACGCACGCAAGCACACACACACACACACACATACTTGTGTTTATTGTGCTGTTTACAGATAAATGTCCACTAAATGCTCTGACTCATAAATTCACACAACTCCCATGAGCCTTTGCTCCAGGAAGTCATTTTTAAGATGAGCAACAGTCAGCTGTACGAGTGTTTTTGTGCGTGTGTGTGAGCGTGTGTGAAGCACTGCCATGGGCGGATGGGTGTGTTTTGTTTACAATGAACCATGGGAAATGAGAGAGGTGATGCTATCTAAAGAGAGAGAAAGAGAGAGGGAGGGACAGAGAGAGAGAGGGAGGGAGAGAGAGAAAATGCGACAGCTGTGTCTGGAAATGTCAAAGTGGGGGTGTGGATGGATAAGAGAACCTCTGTCTCTCTCACACACAGACACAAACTATTCCCTTATCTTCCCTTCCAATTTCAAGTTCTTGAATCTTCTATCCATCTGTCTGTCTGTCCATCAGCAGCTCCAACCATCTCGCTCATCCACACGGTTGACCAGACACAAAATAACCTACAATATTCTGATTTGACCTATAACCTTCAATATTCTGATTTATAATATTCAATATTCTGATCTATAATCTACAATATTTTGATCTATAACCTTCAATATTCTGATGTGACCTATAATTTTCAATATTATGATCTATAATCTACAATAATCTGATCTATAATCTTCAATATTATGATCTGACCTATAACCAATATTTCGGATCTGATCTACAATATTCTGATCTATAACCTGCAATATTATGATCTGATCTATAACCTTCAATATTCTGATCTGATCTACAATATTATGATCTATAACCTTCAATATTATGATCTGATGTACAATATTATGATCTATAACCTTCAATATTATGATCTGATCTTCAATATTATGATCTATAACCTTCAATATTATGATCTGACCTATAACCTTCAATATTCTGATCTGATCTACAATGTTATGATCTATAACCTTCAATATTATTATCTGATCTATAATATTATGATCTATAACCTTCAATATTATGATCTGATCTATAACCTTCAATATTCTGATCTGATCTACAATATTATGATCTATAACCTTCAATATTCTGATCTGACCGATAACCTTCAATATTCTGATCTGATCTACAATAATCAGATTTTAACTAAAGTATAATCTACAGTATAACCTACAATATATCCTATAATCTACAATATTCTGATTTTATCTATAACCTACGATATTCTGACCTAATTAATGAATAATGGACAAAGAACAGATATTGTATGCACTAATAAAATACTCTATTTTTCTCTCTCTGTACAGTGGCATGACCAGGTTAACTCAACCAGGGAACCTGTTGCATTGCAGTCGTTATAGGTAAATTGGACTATTATTTATTAGTTACTTTACTTTGTTATACTCAAAAATAACAGGTAAAACAGACTCATCAAGACTCATCAAGACCAAATGTGGTGCTTGAGCCAGGCAATTCTTGTGTCTTTAATAGTAGTTAATGAAGGTGGTAAATACATATATCCAGCCACTACATGGTTAACTTTTTTCATGAAATGGATTGCAGCCACGTCAGTCATGAGTTCAATCATATGCAGTACATGGGAGTACTTATTGCATTGTTAGTAGTTATGTTAGTCTGTGTTATATCTGCGAAGTGGGGATCAGCAAGAGGCAGGTGGCCTCTATCAGGTCCTCTGACGAGGCTAAACGTAGAAACCCTAGTGACTCCAATTATCTCCACTCAGTGTGTGTTCTAGTTTAGCAACATACTGATCTTCTAGTTGCCATGCCATTTCCTCTGAGTGCACACACACACACACTAAAAGACATGAAAGATTTTGCGTAATTGCTTTGATGTATGGTATATATAATGTAGGTCCTCTCCACTCTCCTCCAAGTTAACAGGTTCAGGTGTTTACATTCACTAGGTTGCAGTGAATGAAAGTGAGAGAGAGAGTTATCAAGACCCAGACAAAGGAAATGAACAGAGCTTTCCGAGGGAGATGTCTACAGTAAAATGTGTGTGTCTTATAAAAGAGCTGAGACAGGTGTTGACAGATCAATAGCCCGCGCCATGTGGCGTGGGGAATGTTTCTGTGGAAGCAAAGTCATACAAATAATCAATGTACCGGGGATGGGGGGGGGGATCAGAGAGACTGCCATCTGCCCACCACCCATATGCATAATATGCTCCCTCATGACATGCATGCATACCATACCACTTAATAGATAAGTATTATACTTACATACTTATATATGATGAATAACCTAAAATTCAAATGTGCTATAGGGGTTCTGCGAATGCACACACCAGCACAAACATACAGTAGTGCTGGAGGCCTAGGCTAATCTTGGGCTCTGTTTACAATACATTTTTAAATACTCTTTTCCCTATAGCCATTTTATGTTGCACCATAATTCACTTTATGGAGGCTATAGCCTACTCTAATAAGGTAGCATGTTTCAATAGACTCTTTACGAGTCAGACTTGATTTCGCGCTACAAAACAGCTCATACAATGTACAACTCGGCAGAACACTGGCACCTTGTCAACCATCACACTTGTTTACACAGTTTTTGACTTCCTCAAACATGGATATTGGAAATTGGTTTGCTAAAAACCCCGACGCTCCGCTCGAACTGAACCGTGGAATTTAGAATAACCATCAAACTGAATCTGAATCTGTGGTTGCGGATAGTAGACTACTTCAAGGCAAGCATGCCCTATAGCCAGAGGCATTATGGGAACAGGTCTAGGGGAGTTGGTTTAGATCAGGCCAGGGCAAAGTCAGGATAAGATCAAAGTGTAGACTGCCGTAGCCAACTCGCCGATAACGGTTGTTGTGTAAGCCTATGGCTTTTACATGCATTCTAAATCGCTTAAGGTGGAAAGACTTTTACGTGCCTTAAGTAATATAGCCAACAGCAATCGATTAGATCACAACATTTCTGTAAGCAATCTCAAAATGAAAGCCAAATTTCTGTGAGGAACATGATCATGGAGCTTTAAAGAGCTTTCCTCTCTGTTGATGCCCGTCAGGGCTGAAGCAGGCAGGGTGGACCCAAACGCACGACACTCAGGGATTCTTGGCAATGTGTTTTAATGACAGGAACATGAAAAACAGGGTTGACGTCAAACAATAATCCGACAATGACAACAGAACACACTAGGGCTTAAATACCAGATGACAAGACAAACCATGGGGCACAGACAACGAGTGGCAGGTGAAACCAATGACAATTAACATGGGCAAGACCAGGAACACCGGGGAAACACAGACTGGAACGTGGAGAAAACATGGGGGGGGGCCACGGGCACATGGGGCATGGGCTCGGGGGGCACAGTCACTTGGAGCAGAAGCCCGGGAGGCGGAGTCACATGGGGCCAGGGCAACTGGACGACCGGTGGGACCAGAGGAGACTGCTGCGGCGGACAAAACCCAGCGGCGGAGACGTGGAGCACATGGAGTGACATGGAGAGTCATGGGGCGGCGTGGAAGGCCCAGTTGGGGAGACGTGGCGCGGCGTGGAAAGCCCAGCGGGGGTGACGTGGAGCGGCTGCGGCAGCCCAGCCGAGGACACGTGGAGCGGCTGCGGCGGCCCAGCCGAGGAGACACGATGCGGCTGCGGCCCAGCGGCGGAGTCGTGCAGCACATGGAGCGGCTGCGGCCCAGCGGCGGGAACATCTCTGGGAGATGCATTGGGCACTGGGGCCTGGACTAAGGCTGGCTTGGAGATCTGAACTAAGGCTGGGACCTGAACTAAGGCTGGCTCTGGGGGTTGAACAAAGGCTGGGGCCTGGACAAGGCCTGGCTCGAGGCCTGCCATCTCGGCCAGACAGGGGTTAGGGACAGGGGTCAAGGCAAGAGAACGTGAAACAAAAACGTCCGTGAAGGTCGGTGACACAGACTGCGTGAGAGCCGGATCATAACTGGCCTCAGGGGGCGGCGGCGATACAGAAATCCCCTCAGCGGGCGGCGGCGATACAGAAAGAGAAGGCGCGGGGGCTAAACTAAGGCTATTGAGCCTTGATGCTAGCTGCCTGGGGTGCATTGACAGGCGGGAAGCTAGCAGGCCTACTGCTAGCTCCCTGAGGTATGGGACATGGCTTGAGGCTAGCAGGCACCCTGCTAGCTACATGGGGTACGGGACATGGCTTGGGGCTAGCAGGAACACTGCTAGCTACATGGGGTGTGGGACATGGCATGGGGCTAGCTGCCCTATCGCTAGCTGCCCGGGGTATAAGACATGGCTTGAGGCTAGCAGGCCCACTGCTAGCTACCTGGGGTGCATGACATGGCTTGGGGCCATCTGCCCTATCGCTAGCTGCCTAAGACATGGCTTGAGGCTAGCAGGCCCACTGCTAGCTACCTGGGGTACATGACATGGTTTGGGGCTAGCTGTCCTATTGCTAGCTAAATAGGGAATGGGATATGGCTTGGAACTAGCACGTCTACTACTAGCTAACTGGGGTGAAGGGCTTGGCTGGGCGCTAGGGATAGGCCGCTGGCCATCCTTTAGCTTGGCCAGCTCTTGAGCTCCGGCCTGGAGGACAGGAGGTTGTCCAAGATAGCTATGGCGGCTAGCCTGCGCTCCGGGTCTTTGGCGTCGTGATAAACACCACACAAAACCATGAAGGCGTGCCTCACCTCTTCCAGCTCCTGGAAAAGGGTAGTGTCCGCTGGGTCCATGACGTTGGTCGGATTATTCTGTCAGGGCTGAAGCAGGCAGGGTGGACCCAAACGCACGACACTCAGGGATTCTTGGCAATGTGTTTTAATGACAGGAACATGAAAAACAGGGTTGACGTCAAACAATAATCCGACAATGACAACAGAACACACTAGGGCTTAAATACCAGATGACAAGACAAACCATGGGGCACAGACAACGAGTGGCAGGTGAAACCAATGACAATTAACATGGGCAAGACCAGGAACACGGAAAACGTAGGGTGTTTCTCAATGTCAAGGATGCTTCCTTGGTAGGACGGATTCTTCCAAGTGCCTTCCTAGTCAGTTCATTCCGAGGCTAGGAAAGACATTCGAAGAACACGTAATGGAACGGCCTAGCTAGTATGAATGACGTCATTCAAAAAAAGTCCCACCTTCAAAATCATTATGCTTAATTAAACCGTGCGTTTCAGTTGAAAAACAATGGATTGTGCTGTTTTGTTGTTAGTTTCGTTTTGCGACATTTTTCACACAGGATTGTGGGTATTTTTAGACCGCAACGGATGCACACATGCATCCTTCAAAATCCTCTGTTTGAAGGACTTGGTAGAATTCTAAAGCATCCTAGACATTGGAACGGTACTTTGTCAAGATTTGATGACGTAGCATCCTTGAAATCCAGCCGCTAAGGATCCTTCCTTGACATTGAGAAACACCCACAGACTGGAACACAGGGGAAACACAGACTGGAACACAGGGGAAACACAAACTGGAACACAGGGGAAACACAGACTGGAACACAGGGGAAACACAGACTGGAACACATGGGAAACATGGACTGGAACGTGGAGAAAACAGACAGCAGAACATGACAGAAATTAACATGGGCAAGACCAGGAACACAGGGAAAACACACACTGGAACACATGGGAAACACGGACTGGAACACATGGGAAACATGGACTGGAACACATGGGAAACACACACTGGAACACATGGGAAACATAGACTGGAACACATGGGAAACACAGACTGGAACACATGGGAAACATGGACTGGAACACATGGGAAACACAGACTGGAACACATGGGAAACACGGACTGGAACACATGGGAAACAGACTGGAACACATGGGAAACATGGACTGGAACACATGGAGGTGGAACACATGGCAGAAAACATGGTGGACAGCAGAACATGACAGATGCCCATCATAAGGAAAAGGCTTAATGTGTGTGGGTCATTGTCGGGCACACAGTCCATTTTCTCTCCACACATGAGACGCAATAATTATTTATAGGTCTATAGGCCTAAATCTCATATACCTACACCATAAACGTGATCTGCTGTATTTAAATCAAATAGCTATAAGCTATCATGTGCACTTCAGCTATATAGGCTATATCCTAAATAATGTGCCCACCCATTTGAAATGTCTAGGACTAGGCTTAATCCAGGTCTGTGAAACCGGCCCATTAAATGATGACTACTCTACAGGGGGCGTTCAAAGGATGGCGGGGGGCGCTGGAATCAATATTTTGGAAAGGGGGAGGGTTTTTTTTTTGGCGAGTTTACACTAAATATTCATAACAATACCAGATTCCACTATCAACTAGGCCGTTTTTTTTTTTAATGGTCTGCAACCAGGGTCAAACTGGCTGGGAAATCAGTATTTCCCAACCTGCCGGACAATGTTACAACCCCGGTTCCCCGTCAATACCTTAACAGTGCACTTTACAGTCAGAGCGATTTATAACAGTCGAGTGCGCCCCAAAGAACTACAGAATTGCGCTCTTAGGTTTTAGTTTCTTCTCCAAATAAAATGAGAGGGGTAGAAACGGGAGGTGTGGGAAAAATAAAAAACGAGCACTCCCAAGCCCACCGTCAACACCAAGTGAGGGAGACAGTTAGCCTAATCAACGCAGTAGTCTACCGGGCAGTAGGACTACCGAGACGTCAGGTCAGCATTTTCAACCTTTAGAAAATGAAGGAAGACCACACTGTCGGCCCACGTACTGTACATTGGTTGACTATTCTTTGTCCACCATTATGCCTGTATCACTCACTCACACGTGATCCTATTCACAACGATCACTGAAAACCACCTTCCACGAATTCATTTGAATAATTCTATTAATCTGTATGATGCCAGAGATGCATTGTAAACAATAGGAAACCGGGGACACTGAAACTGAAAGCTCTCGCTGAGCCACCCCTGTAACTTTTTATTTAGTCTAGAATGGCACAAAACAATGTAAATCAAACTCCATTCAAAAATCTGCTAAATGAATTCTGCCATTATACTGCATAATGTCTTGTGCAAAAGTGGTATTTATACATACATATCCTTTTGTGGCTTTTAATGATTTTTTTTAACTTTTTGCATTACATCAGAAAAAGTGTATCAATCAGTATCAATTGAATATCTTTGTTAAAGCTTTGTACCTTCTCAAACCGATTCATATCTAATGTGTTTGTGTGAGCAATACTCATTAATATTCAGGGACATTTGACTACTTTTTTGATGATGGGGGGCGATAAAGGATCTGGATAATGAATAATAATGAAGTCTGAAGGAACAGGGACGCTGGGCTTCCCTTGGGCTCCGGGAGGACACTGTGCGCTGTACCAGACATGTAAGGCAAACACACACAGCAACAAAGTGAGTGTCTTTACTAGTGAATCATCTCCCAATAAGTGTACTCAAAGAACTTCTTACACCTTTTGTCTCTAGCAGCGTCATGCACAAAGAAGTGCATGTTTTTGTACTCAACCTGTATACTGACATTTAGATACGAGTGGAATTAGATTAATGCAACAGTGATTCAACCTACAGTGGTTGAAAGCTTTTTATTGTCGGTAATTACATTACTGCCCTTCTACTAGTACATAAGCAGATACATGTTAGTAGCCTACATCTACATGTTAGTAGCTTACTGTACATCTACTGCAACAGATACATGTTAGTAGCCTACATCTACGTGTTAGTAGCCTACATCTACTTGTTAGTAGCCAACATCTACTGCAGCAGATACATGTTAGTAGCCTACTGTACATCTACTGCAGCAGATACATGTTAGTAGACTACATCTACGTGTTAGTAGCCTACATCTACATGTTAGTAGCTAACATCTACTGCAGCAGATACATGTTAGTAGACTACATCTATGTGTTAGTAGCCTACATCTACATGTTAGTAGCCAACATCTACTGCAGCAGATACTGTACTTGTTAGTAGCCAACATCTACTGCAGCAGATACATGTTAGTAGCCTAAATCTACATGTTAGTAGCCTACTGTACATCTACTGCAGCAGATACATGTTAGTAGACTACATCTATGTGTTAGTAGCCTACATCTACATGTCAGTAGCTTACATCTACATGTTAGTAGTCTACATCTACTGCAGCAGATACATGATACAATATGTGATACATGATACAATTAGCCAGCTCAATTATAATTATATCTTTACAATTCAAAACTAGCAAGACACTTGCACTGATACTAAATACAAGAATTGCAATGATGAAGTAAAAAAAAAAAAGTGCAGTGCAGTGACACCAGACGGTAAGAGCGCCTGTAAACATTAGTAATGAGTGTGCATTGTTAAAAGCTCGCGAGTCTTTGCGCAGCAGGCTATGTAGACACACTGTTGTTTTTATTCATGTCTGGAGATTTTGTTTTTAGCAGAGCCCGTCCACATTTTGTCATGGTGTTTTTGCTGGGGGGTGCATGCACTATACATGCTTAGAAACTTGTCTTATACATGGTTAGTACTTCTACTACAGCAGATACATGTTAGTACTACTGCAGCATATACATGTTAGTACTTCTACTGCCACAGGTACATTTTGTACTGCAGCAGACACTTGTTAGTACTTCTACTGCAGCATATAAGGGTTAGTAGCCTGAAACTACTGCAGCAGATACATGTTAGTACTTCTACTGCAGCAGATACATGTTCGTACTTCTACTGCCACAGATACATTTTCTACTGCAGCAGACACTTAGTACTTCTACTGCAGCATATAAGGGTTAGTAGCCTGAAACTACTGCAGCAGATACATGCAGAAGATTGTTCTTCCTGACACTCCTGCATACTTCAACCTACTACAACAGCTGTGTGGCTGTTTTCTCTGTATTAAAATATACAAAATAGAATAATGATTAACAAAGCAAATAATCAGAAAGTATGTGTTCATCAGAAAGTGTTTTTTCAGGCAGATCTGAAATACAGGAGTATTTTTCAGGAGTTTATCACAGGCCCTACAGTGAGTCCTGATTGGTCGATAATAAATCTAATTGGATGTTAATAATTCCAAACTGTCAACAAGTCCCACAGCCACTCACTCAGCAACGCGTACACACACACACACACACACACACACACACACACACACAGCATACAGGTACTGTAAATTTCGTTCCACACACACACACACACACACACACACACACACAGTAAATTTTATTTACTGTTCTCAAAAGGTACTCAACAAGGACTCATTGTGCCAAGTCTGTGTGTGTGTGTGTGTGTGTGTGTGTGTGTGTGTCACGGGACGGCAAGCATACACGGGGGCGGTCAACCTGTCACCACCTGTCTCTCTCAACTCCTCTATACACACCACTGTCCACTGGTACACATGTTGCATATGAATCAGCACGTCTGTAAAGCATCAGAAACACCCACGGAGGAGAACACATTCACACACACAGAGAATATATGCGGCAAACATTATGAAGAACAGAATAACTAAATACACTGGAATGTCTTCTTCATTCATTGCTGCTCTAATGGACAGCCCCAATATGACACTGGCTGTTAGGCTGCATGTTGGGTAGAACCAGTAGAAGACTAGTGGCTCCTGGGCAATCCCTAGAGAACCCTTGACAGAAGGCTGTGGTTGTCAGGGCGTTCCTAGCCTTGCAGAGCCAGGCGTAAAGTGTGGGACACAGCTTTGCTGCATCAAGACCTGCCTACTTGACAGGATAACCAACTGCAATAACTCACCCACCGAATTGGACTTGAATGAAATAATACGGTTACCGCATAAAATAAATGGAAAGTCAGAAATTAGTAAATAAAGCACTGCAGTAGTCATACCGGAATTACACCAACTTCCTGACAGTGCTGATAGGGCCCTATGTACAGAATCAGACGTTTAGCACGAGTCACTTTTTGACATAGCACTAATGAAGGGAGGCTGAGACTAGGCATCTGCTACCAGAGCCAGTATAACATAGTTTGTGAGCCACGTTTACAGAGCAAGCTACATAACCTGGAATATTATTGGATGTACAGTATGAGCTCGTTAAGGCTCATTAACTACCGTTAAATTTTCTGTGTTCCCCTTAACTGCAAGGGCAAGTTTCACTGTTAACTACAGCGTGTGTGTGTGTGTGTGAGATGTATACAGTGAGTCACCTAGTGTAGTGAAGTGTTTACAAGTTGCATAAACTGAATATCTGTTTGCATAATGTAATATTATTTTATAAAAACAGAATCTTGTCTTGTGTAAATAATGTATCTTCTTGTGTGTCTGTCTATCAAGTAGTGTGTGTTGCTGTGACATATTTGCGTATTGGCATTATTATGCAACGGTGATGAACTTCCTAACCTCTTTACAGTGCATTAAGGCACCAACACTCAACCGGTTAGAGGTTATATTCATTGCAATAAACTGCGTAAGACCATAATCAGTAATATTCCATTAAATGATATTCCACAGTATCAAAGTCACCTACGTGCGCCAAGTTGTGTTGTAGAGATTTTGATTAAAAGTTCTTACTTCATCTCTTGATGCAGCCCATCTGGTTGTCAGTCAGACAACGGCATTCACTTCATGCAAATCATATCCACACATACTGTACACATACATTTTAATATGGGGATTTTCCTGCTTCATTTTTTAAAGAAACAAATCACCATCCATGAAAACGGAATTGCATGCTTTCAAGCCTGTGAAGAAAATTGATTTATGTAAACAAAGGATATAATAGTGCACACTCTGACGTCAAACAAAGGAGATAGCAGCGCCCAAGCTGACATTACAAGCCAAAAACTGTTTCTCTGTCTACACGTGAACATTGAACACAGAACTTTGAAACGTCTTCACTTTAAACAACAAAAAGAAGCTATAATTGGCGTGTACGTGTGGACCACGCATATGTCTTTAATCTCAGCTGGCAGTCGCTATGGGATATAACCTCCCCTTATTAGCATATATGTGGTACACCTCCTAAAAGGTACAGTCAGCTATTGCAAGCTAATACACATTTTGTGAAATTCCACCAAATACTGTATCTCCTCGCTATGCTCTGTTCTCTGAGCATGTTGGCAAAGTAAGTTTATACTTCTACACAGCCCTGGCTCTGGCAGATACTGCTCAAACACAGACACACGCTTTTATGTCCTTTCTCATGCTAGCATAAAAAAAGTACTCCATTGATTTCAATGCATCTCCCGTTTATAAACAGCTGCTTTGGTCATTTATTGTCAATATTACCGATTCTCGCATCAAGTCAGACTTCAAACCTGGCAACACTGATATTAATTTAATAAAGAGAAAACAGAACACAGCCTGAATCATGTCAGGGCTACATATTTCTAAACATATATTACACACACACACACATACAGGGTGTGTCAGTTAGCACCCCTTTCTTCTTCTCCTTCTTCTCTTTCTCTTCATTCCCTTGCTTCCAGCCATGCGTAACACCCTCTGACGTAGCTTCCTACAGAGTTCCTCTGGCATTTTGTGTGCGTGTGCGTGTGTGGAGGTTGTCAGTTCCGATGGGTTTCCCAGACCTGTGCAGCCATGGCTGGCCAGAAGTACACACACATACGCACACATGCACACACACACACACACACACACACACACACACACACAGACAATCTCGCTCTCTCTCTCTCTCT
>JAODOY010052434.1:0-18447 GCA_025399855.1 Forbesichthys papilliferus | reverse complement strand
ACCAAGACATTTGGGACAATTTCATGCTCCCAACTTTGTGGAAACAGTTTGGGGATGTCCCTTTCCTGTTCCAATATAACTGCACACCAGTGCACAAAGCAAGGTCTATAAAGACATGGCTGAGCGAGTTTGGAGGAACTTGACTGGCCTGCACAGAGTCCTGACCGAAACCGATAGAACACCTTTGGGATAAATTATAGTGGACACTGCGAGCCAGACCTTCTTGTCTAACATCTATGTCTGACCTCACAAATGCGCTCTTAGAATGGTCACAAATCCCCATGAACATACTCTTAAACCTTGTAGACAGGTTCCAGCAGAGTTGAAGCTGTTATAGCTGCAAAGGGTGGATACGGATAAAGAATGGGATGTTAATAACCTTCATGTAAAGGGGAGGGGTCCCAAAACTTTTGCCTATGTATATATGTATATATACTGTATATATGTGTATGTGTGTATGTGTGATATGATATTTTCCTCCAACTGCCATATTTGCGATTCAGAATTCTCCCATAGAGCTCCATTCAAAATTGTCAAAGTGGCATGTCTCCTCTAGTGTCTCTGGTAATACTACAATATGTAATACTTGGCAAGATGTACAAAAAAGGCTGCTGCAATACTTACTAGTAAAATTGGTAAATGAATGAACTGACATTATTTCATTGGGAAAGAAATTATATAAGATCTGCCTTTCTCTCTCTCTCTCTAAATGGGCTACTTAGCAGGACTGTGTTGACTGTTTTGGGTCCTCTCTCTGCTGTAGATTTTATTTTTGTGTCCATGGCTCTCATGTGATGGGATTGTGACAGAAACCTTGAGGTTCCAGTTTATGTATTCTTTATCAGTGAATAGCAATAATCTCTCTCAGCCATTCAGTTATTTTGACAGTGATTCTAGTAGGCACATTGTAGCATGCTGTGAATTTTGAAGCAGATACAACCTGGGGATGGGGGAGTGGAAAATTGAAAATAAAATGGCTTAAATTGTGCTTTGTGAGATGAATTTAAGTTGCGCTCACTAGGCTTAGCCCAGTGGTTGAAACTGCTCCTGCTCTTTGATACCCCACTCCTGTTAGAAAGCATATTGCGTCTGCCTTAAGCTTTTCTCTGCAGAGTTTCCATTTTGTTCCAAGCCATGATATCTGATACTCCTGCATTGTTCTTGACCCAGGCATTAGATTAGCTCATGAGGGCAAATAACATGCCAGTGGAATTATCCTTTAAACCCTGTCCTGAACTAGATTGCATAACATACATATATTGCTGTACCTCAATATTACTATATATATTACAGACTGTGCAGCAGACACACTAATACACAGCTGTGGAAAGAATTAAGAGACCACTGCAATTAAAAAATAATATAGATTAATAGTATACATATACGGTACAAACTATAGCAATTAAAACATTATATACATATAATAATACATATATTACATGTAAATAAAATAGAAACATATACAAATCTGAGAAACTGCTTAACTAATAGTTTTAATAGTAGTTACTAGTCTTAATTCTGGTCACAGCTGTATTGGTGCATCTGCTGCACCATGTTAGATAGATATAAAAAAGCAGAGCCACATGCAATGTGTTCTATGTCCATTTAGCATCCAAATACTTGCTTGTGGTTCTGCTACAATTACAAATAAGATGGCTTTTCAAAAAACAAAGTTTACAAATTAATATGTTACAATGTGTATTTTGTTATTTTATATTCATTTCATGAACTCCAATATTTTTTGTATATGTACATGTATTATGCATTTAGCTTGTCCAATTTTACCTGCAGCAGCTCACCAATCATTTGATCTATATTGTGGTTGAACCATTCTGTAGACATTTCTGAGCTTGTTAACGTTGTACTTCCCTGAAAATATTTCTGGGTAGTCATCTATGTCATCACCTCTGTTTTATGTGCCTGGGATATTGACAATTTAATAACCCCAAGCTAACACCCACCTTGTACTGGTGACTTTTATTTGCATAATGATTTTGCCATATTCATCTATTCGTGCCCTTTGAAACAGCCTGGCATTATCCCGTCTCGTTGTACACAACATTACATTTTACAGTCATGGCATTAAATGGCACGGAATCCCCATAGTGTAAAACAGTGCATATTCTAGCAATAAAACAGCAGTTTTTGTCAAAAGAAGGTTGGGGCTGGGGTGAGGAATGTCGTCATCCCAATGATGCACACCTGGGCATTCCATTGTCTGCTTGCAGAACACTAAGGTCTTCCTCTCTCTCCTTGCACCATGCTTTGATTGTCTTGCTTGTTTGGTTTCCATACAGCACGCACTACATATTCAATGCACTCATTCACAGCCTCACATTCCATTGTAGGCTTTATTTTGTAGTTTAGGTGGGAGGTGGTTTGATGAGTCAGTAGTTCTAGAAGGTAGAGTTAAGGTAGAGTGGTATGTGGTAGAGTTTGGTGAGGGAGTGATAGCTTGGTATGTTACAGTAGGTACAGTAGATAATGAGTTTGATATGATATGATATCAAGTTTCCATACTTGAACGTGAAAGCTAATAAACTCGGCTTCTGAATTGGTTCAGTTGAATAGGTTATGGTAATATATTTTAATTTATTAAATGTAGTGTGTAATATATTATTGAAGATCCAGTCCTTCAGCGATTACTCTCTGTCTGCTGAATTAAACATAGTGAAACAGAAGAGGGAGGACAGAAGGAAAAATAACTGCCAAAAACCACCACCTTGAGTGAACTGCACTGTCAGGTTTGTCACTCTACATTTTAATCCAAAAGAGAGTGTGTGTGTGTGTGTGTGTGTGTGTGTGTGTGTGTGTGTGTGTGTGAGTGTGCATGGGCGTGCTGTCAATTATTCAAAAAGTTGAACACTCATCATTACAGTATGATATGCTTATATACAATGAATGTAACAGGAAGTATCCCAGCAGGATGTACATGTACCGGATAGAGATGTAAAAGAAGAACTGCATATAAAGAAAGGAAAGTCAATTCAAGTTATAAAACTTAATTCTGCAGAAGGCTTGCAAATATTTGAACTTGATCAAAAGAAAAACACCTCTCCCTTCAATACTATAGGATAGGGTGCTCCCTCAGAAGCTCCGCACCTCACATTGGAAACAGATTTGCGAAAGCTATGTTGTGCGCAGTCTGCACACTTTCTTTATATTCCTTTTTACAGAGTCAAGGCTGTGTAGAGATCTCTGATTATTGTTTCAGCATGCACAGAGAACGTTAAGCTAGTGGTCCACGAGGAGATATTGGTGAATTTAACAAACAGTGTATTATGGCGCCTTTCCACTGCATGGTACCAGCTCAACTCAACTCGCCTTGACTACTCGCTTTGGGAGCTTTTCCACTGTGTGGTACCTGCTCAAATTGACTCGCCTTTTTTGCTTTTCCATTGGGCAAAAGTTGGGAGAGTTACCTGGTACAAGGTACTTTTTCTAGTACCAGCTTTGTCGAGGTTAAACGAGAGTTAAGGCAATACCAAAATGTTTTTATTTACCTTTTAAAAATGGCAAAATGCAAAACCACAATGTGATTATTTGAGGAAGTGCATGTTTTCGGTTGTCAACGGCATAATCAATGTTTTTCAGTGAAAGCTGAACAGGGCAATTCACGTAAAGTGAAGGTTGACCAAGATGTCTATGAACTGTTGGCTGTACAAGGCTACCAAAGGACATTACAACAAGGTAGGAGCATAACTAAAAAATGTAAATGACTAACTACCCGTGCCGAAGCAAGTAGAGTCGAGTAGAGCTGATACTATGCAATTGAGAAGCTCCCTAAAGCTAGTAGAGGCAGGCAAGGCGAGTAGAGCCGATCAGGTATACCAGCAGTGGGAAAGCAGGTCTCCCATATGAGCAAGTTGGACTTGAGACTTTTACCCCAGGTTGAAACTGAAGTTATTCGTTAGCCTTGGGAATCTCAGCCATTAGCAAGTGTGATGTTTGAAAACCAAATGCATGGTTTGGTTTATAACTCAATTCTTGAGCAACGGTATATATCTTGTTTTTTATTCTTTCGTTTTTCGTGAAAACATTGATCTTTATTACGTTCACTATACTAGAATTAAAAAAAAAATGTTTTTAAACGTTTTTGTCACCAAGCACACCAGCTTATCAGCAAAGAAACAGATGCGCTATGCTTTGCTAACACCGCCAGCTCGCTACCCAATGTAAACAACTAAATGCAGTGGCACAAGAGACAGTGGCCTGAAACTGAATAGTAAACTGTCAGCTTTAGACTATGTTCATTCTTTGGTGGACATCATGGATAATGTATTGACACACACTCCATAAACTACACGTGAGAGAGCCGCATGAAAGCCAAGGTAAATAAATGCTGCCACATGTCTAATCTACCTAGTCAGCAACTGCAGATTGCCATGTTTGAATGTGCGTAAAGTGTGAGCACAATGTTCCGCAAAGTCATTTATCAGCTAAATGAAGCTTAACCTACTACACACATTGTAGTTTTTAAATAAAGTGTGATATTATTTCACATTGTTTAGTTTTAGTAGGCTATTATAGATGTGTAGGCAATAGACTCGCTGACACAAACCCCACATCGTAGTGACGGGGGTTAATTAATAAATGAATGAGAACACATGCGTTCCTAATGAATTGCTTGGCGTTGTTTAACTATAGAAAGCAGGGCTGCCAAGTTTCACAAAATGTTCAGAGTGAGATTATACGTTTTGGGAGTACGTTTTTTTTGTGTGTCCCTTCCTCCTCCCCAAAACTAAAATATGTTTGCAATGAATAAAAATCAATTTGCTGCTATTTGACCCGAACAAGTAGAAGTTTCTTTCTGAAAGGCTCAGTGGTTGTATTTATTTTGAAATGAAAAAAATGTTTTGCTACAGCGACATATACAAGAGAACAGGCTTTGCCTGCCATTGTGTGTGTGCACACCGCGGTTCTGGAAGACAGAAACGCGACACGAAACCGTGGACATTGGTATCGTGGTTTCAGTCTACACCCCAAATAAGCATATATTTCTATTTTTGACTGTTAGCTTTTAAACTTTACCTTATAAAAAGTATCTTAATACATAATAAATAAATACATATTAAATAATTATCTTTATATTGCATTTTCTAAACAACTCAGTGTCCTCTGGCTATATGTTCAACAGTCTTTTCACAGGTCTTATGTGTGGTTGTGATGACGGTTTGATTTCAAAGACCTCTTAATTTGCTGTGTGCATCATAGCTGCTGTGTCATCACTTTATTTTTGGCTTGTTTTTAGGTTGCATTAAACCTTGGCAGTGAGCTGTCCTGGACCTACCTGCTTCACCCATTAGGGATTTAATAAATATTGTGCTTTGATTGAATCTCCATCTCTGATTCTTCATTGGTGTCTGCACAGCCAGAAGAACCTTTAAACAGCATATACTAATGATAGTATATTCAAGATTATACAGTAATAAGGATAATTTGTGTACTGCATGTGTGTTTTTGTCTCTTTTGTCACATCATGGGATCAAAGATGAATATGAAAAGTGCAAAAGTCACATTGCCGTCAAAGACACATTATAGCCTTCTTAGCTTTTAACTTCTAACTTCAACAAATTATAAAATCTTAACCGCTGGTTGTACCCTGAATATAATTGTTATGAAAACACATTTTCACATTTCACACCAAAGGTTCCTCTACCTTTATTGGAAAAAAAACAATATTTAAGGGGTGAGATATAGGCTCAGAAGGCTTATATTTAATGTAATGTTAAGGTAACGTGAAGTTCATTGTTTGTCTGCAGCATATTGGTTATGGCGGACATACCTATTTAAAAGGAAACAGTATCCCTCTTAATCATATTTGTATTCTGATGGTATGGGGATAATGTGCTATTTATGTTTATTTCACCCTTCATACACGACATACGACATTTGACATTTGACCAAGAATAAACATTGGGCAGCAAGTGGGACATTTTACTCAAAATGTTTGCTGCTATATTATTCACCAAATATTACATTTCTTTATTACATTTCCTCAAAGGAAATACATGAGACTAATAGATGGCTGCCTTTTGCACGTTACTAATTACTGTATACTGGTGTGGCCAGCTCAAGCTACACACTAATAACATAACAGAGTTATGTTTCTCAAGGATATGTATTTCATATTGTGTAATGGTGTTATTTTTCTAAATGTTTATATTGGTGACGAGTGCAGACCTAAATAGACTAAAAGACAGTTGTATTCTATTTCAGTGTGTGTGTGTGTGTGTGTGTGTGTGCACACGCGCGTGTGTTCTTTAGTCCTCAAACGTTAGAGAATGAAATATGCCTACAGTCTAAAACTAAGACTGAGATGAGCATATGTTTTCTTTGGGTTAGTTTAGTTTTTACATTTAGATTAGTTTGCTGGTCTCCCAATGTTTAACTACTAACATTGTCCATGTATATGGCTTTATTTATGAAAGTAGCACTGATGTTCTTGCAGTCTTTCAGCTGCTTTCATTTAAAACTGCAGTTTGAGGTCTTAGATTAAATGCAAATGTTCTACATGAATTTTAACATTGTCTGAGCCGTCACAAACCTTTGATTCATTTGTAAATATTGCATTTTATGGGTCAACACGATGGAGAAATTCAGCTACAGAGTTCACACTGTCAAACATTTGAGGACAATCATGCTACATTATTAAAAACATAGTTGTGTGTGACGTACTGTAGGCAGAGTATTTTTTTTAAGACAGCCATAAAAATACCTGTAATTTTGTAATGAAATTAAATGTTTGACCAGTGTATCGGTACTTGGGTGTCTTGTGAACCCATTAAGGTTTTGGGAACTTTATATGCGACACAAAGATAAAATAAAAATCTAATCAATCAATACATACCCATATGTGTTGTGCATTTCAAACCATGGGTTTTAATCGGCACTTGGTCTCCCAAAGCCCTTTTTACAGTTGGCACTATGCGTCAGTCAGGTTTCCTGGCATTCTACCAATGCCAGATTAAACTGTTATACTGCCAGATGGTGAAACATGACTCATTACTCCAGAGAACGCACTTCCACTGCCCCAGAGGCCAACAGCAGCGTGATAAACATCACCCTCATCGACGATTGACAATGGGTATGGCCCTCTTAGGCACCTGAATGTGTGGCTGCTTGTCCACGTTTGTGAAACACACAAAGAACATTTCTTGTGCTGACCATTTTCAGAAGCAGCTTGGTAGTGTGGCAGCCAAACACATTTTCTATGCTGCAGCAATGCAGGTCTCCTTCAGATTGTGTTGCCTATATCGCATTGTGGTAGGTAGAGTTATAGGATATTGACAAAATGAAATATTGATGAAATATCCAATGCACAAAAGTTATGGGAACGTGCATCAAAACAGATTTATAACTGACATGGACTAACTGGTACAACAGTAATTCTAAGTTACTAAGGAGGCATTCATGTTTCCTCTTCAATATCAATTGTGTTGTTGTTTTCCTGAGCCATACATCTTACTTTTTTGCCTAATTTGAACACAACTAAGCCACACAGCCAACGGACGCATCTCTCCACAAAATAAACTGATTATTACATACTTTGTGCAACATTTTTGATAAGATATTGTGCAAGGTGATATTGCAATATTCATACTAAGTCAATATATTATGCATTCTTAGTGATAGGCCACAATTGAGCTTAGGTGTCACAGTCTGCCGCCATTTCCCTGTATTCTGTTAGTCTGTTTCATCCTGTGCTTGACTGCCTTGTGTTGATTGTTCATTAGTTTCACCTGCTCCTTTGTTACGGTCTGTCCAACGGCCTAGCTGTGTGGTGTTTCGTTCATAAGCCCTCGAGTTTTGAAATTGTCTTTGTTGGTTCATTGTCTTTTCGTTGCCTGAACCTCCCATTGTCGTGGGTTTGGGTCCGACCTACCTGAAGACGTGACGTTAGGTATATCAGGGCATTTGATTGAAAGACACCTCAACATTTTTAGCATGTTCCAATGTACGGCAGAGCAAACATATACAGTAATATGGCAGTTTGTAACGGAGGTGGCTACAGGGACGGTTTGTTCCTTATGGCGATTGGGGGATGCACTACTAAAGGGAGAAAGAGAGAGGAGGGAATTTTAAATGTCATATATCATATATCAGATATCCTCGCTCAAAATATTTTTTTCTAAAATGCAGGCTCTGCAATGCATTGTCTATGGCTTCCATGAGTGCTTGCACTAACATGTTTCTCTCATACACAACGTTCGTAGATATGTTAGTGACGTGCTTTGTCTAAGCAACATGGCCTCCTCGTCACACATTGTGGATTGTGTCTCATCTGTTCTGTCTGCGTGACTTGCAAAGTAAGTAATATAATAAAACAAAATAATAATATGAATTGGTAGGATCGTCTAGTCAGTGTGCTTTTCCATAACCATTTTAACATTATCTAAACAGATGGCAAACATCAATATTTTAACATTTTGCTGCACCTAAAATAACATTTTCATGATCAATCTAAAGTGTGTTTTGTAGCCCTCATTATTTAAGACATTTATTTGATTAATTCAGTTTTAAAGCAGACATCTCTGCTTGTTTATTTTAGCCTACTGTTGCCATCTAGGGGGTAGAATAGTGGTATGGCACTTTACTTATGGCTATTGAATGGGTCACCAAAACAATAGCCCTTCCTATTATCATGAGCATGAGGTCATCACTGGATGGCTAAAATAACCAATCCCATTAATTAAAGTTTACTCATACTTTTGGGCAAATAACTTGTATACAGACTATTGATAGAATATAAAATATGGCTCCTGTATTCACTGTACCAGAAGCAGAGCATTGTTTTGATTTTTCCTATTTAAATTTTGACATCTGGACTTACACTGAAAATGTAGCTACCTCACAATTATAGGTTTCTACCTGATTTATTTCAAAGTTAGGCTTTTTCTTCATTGTGATCATTTTAATTGTGTGTGTGTGTACTCATACTTGAATTGAAAGAATATAAACGAGCAGAATAGTATTAAATTCCAGAATATGAGTAGACTTGGGCAACTGTCTTACGTGTATATATAATGGAACAGTATTATACCAAATAAATGACACAGAACATTTTCTATAAAGATTTGTTAATTAAATGTATTAAACTTTTTAACCAGACTTCTGCCTTCAACCTCCAGTGTATTTGATGCTGTCTTGCCTACAAATGATAACCCTACGTTTATAACAATGTAAACTTTTAATTGCTATTTTATGTAATTTATCTTGCCAAGTCCCAATGTGACCAGGGTAGTAGAAAAGTGGGGAACATTTCAGTACACAGGATATTATGCTGTGCGGATGTATCACAGATAGAACTTGGTCTCATTACCAAGCATGAAGCATCCCACAAGAATATGGTTGTTTTCAAAAGCATACGGATAGCGCCTCTTTGCTGAATAGAACTGGAGATATACCAAGTTATCATGTCAAATTACCAATATTAAAGTATTAAAGTAGCCTGGTTAAACAATTCTAATTTAACAAGCTCTGCCTTTGCGACTTACTTTTTACCAAAAGGTGCCAAGCTAATCATTAGCAGGCGCTTAGGTAACTTTCAACCAATCAGAACAAGACCCACATGGATATGAGCTTCAGCACACAGGCACTTAATTGCTGTCAGCACCAACTGAACTACCAATCTGAATGCTAATTGGGTGAAGGTTTTGTAAGTGGCTCACAAGCAATTCCAAGATATAAAGAGTTGCCTCTTGCACAGTATGTGAAGCAAAATCATAGAGGAGGAGCTTTCAAATGCTGGATGGTTTAATACTAGTTTCACACTACAGAATTATCTAGAAATCCAAACGGCTAGTTGAGGTTAATCAACAAGAGCGTAAAGTAAGTGATTAAGTGACACTTGTAGAACGAACCTCAGCGCAATAACAGTTTAGCTTAATAAAGGAGTTTTTTGCTTGGTCTATTCTTTGAAGTTGTGATTATCACATAATTTGACTGTTCAAACCATTATTAACTTTTCCAACCATTCATACATGAAAAATCATTCAGTTTCAGCCTGTCTTGCCCTTTCATCTAAAGTACACCTGTCTGAATCACTCTCTATCGCTCTCCCGACTCTCTCTCTATACATTTGTCTCTCTCTCCTTGTCTTTTCAGTGTCACATTCTCCCCTTTTGTCTACTGACTCTTCTCTATTTTCAAAAGCACTCAGGTATCTTGTTGTTGTCTCTGCACTGTTGTTCCCTGCTGTTGATTTTATTATAAGATTACAATGTTCAACACAGATCAGACATAACATAAGATGATATAAGAATTCATTCCATCTTATTCATTCGTATATTCATTTTTTGCTTATTTTTGTGTGGTGTTTGGGTCAAATTGACCCATTTCAAATTTTCACTAAAATAAAATAATACAAGGATAATTTGTTTCAACCTTCTTTTCATCTCAATGGCCTTGGATTATTTTACGAGAAGAACATATAAAAGAGAAAAAAACTGTAATAGTATGCTACAATGCCCCCACACAGTTATGCCCGTAATACAATGGCAGGTCAATTTGACCCGAAAACACCCTGAAACATATAGTTCTATGCCTGAGACACACAGCCAAACAGAAACACAATCACTAATACCATAGCACTATGTTGCATTGTTACAATCCAAGCACTGAGAAGCCTTCAGCTCTATCTTTCCTGCTCTATTAACCCTCTGTAGTGTAGAAAGCTCCAAATTATTATTCTATTTTCTCACACTGTACCCCCCACACCTGCACATCAGAAGAGGGATAAAACCATAGAAATACACTATATAAAAGTTTTGGGAGGGAAGAGGCTAGCTTTGGGGACATGGAATGTCACATCGCTGTGTGGGAAGGACCCAGAACGTGCGGGAGGTGGAGCGCTACCATTAAGATCTGGTGGGGCTTATCTCTACGCACAGTCTTGGTTCTGGAACAATACTCCTGGATGATCTAAACGCTAGCGGGTGTTTGCTGTTAGACTTATGTGCTAGTCATGGACTGTCTATAACAAACACCATGTTTGAATATAAGGATGCTCATAAGTGTATGTCGATGATAGCTTTTTTGATCGTATAATATGATCTTAGGCCGCATGTATTGGAAACTTGAGTTAGGAGAGGGGCAAAGCTGGCTACTGATCACTATTGGTAAGCCCAAATGGGAAGTGCGGGTGAACTGGGAACATCTGGAGAAGGCCCATGCCCATGAGATCTTCAATGCACACCTCCGGCGGAGCTGCTCTGGCATCCCTGTGGAGGTTGTGGACATTGAACCTGAGTAGGAAATGTTCAAAGCGTCCATTGCTGAAGCTGCAGTAGAGAGCTGTGGTCTCAAGGTCTTAGGTGCCTCAAGGCGGTGGACATCGGTGGTAAGGGAAGCCGTCCGACTAAAGAAGGAGGCTTTTCAGGATATGTTGTCCCGGAAGACTCTGGAGGCGACAAGGTACCGACTGCAAGGTACCGACTGGCCCGACGGGCTGCAGCATCTGCCGTAGCAAAAGCAAAGCAGTGGGTGTGGGAGAGCTTCGGGGATTGATGAGATCCATCCAGAAATGCTAAAAGCTTTGGATGTGGAGGGGATGTCTTGGATGACACGTCTCTTCAACGTCACTTGAAAGTCGGAGACAGTGGCAGAATGTGCCACTCGTGGTTCCCCTCTGTGTGCCAATTACAGGGGTATCACACTACTCAGCCTTACTGGTAAAGTCTACTCCAAGGTGCTGGAGAGGTGGGTTTGGCCGATTGTCAAGATTCTCATATTAAAGAAGAACATATGTGGCTTCCATCCTGGTCGTGGAACGTACCAGCTCTTTACTCTTGCAAGGATCCTGGATACTCTTGCAAGGATCCTGGAGGGGGCCTGGAAGTATGCCTTTCCAGGCTACATGTGTTTTGTGGATCTGGAGAAGGGATATAACTGGATCTCCCTGGAGATAGTGTAGGAGGTGCTGAGTATAGGGTGATGGGGTCCCTTTTAAGGGCAACCCAATCCCTGTATGTCCAAAGTGAAAGCTGTTTACAGATTCTCTGCAGTAAGTCAAACTTGTTTCAGGTGGGGGTTGGTCTGCGCCAGGCATAGTCGTGATAGGGAGGGGTTGCAGTTCGATAGCCTTGGGATCTCGTCGCTGCTTTTTGCAGACAATGTGGTCCTAATGGCATCATCGGTCTGTGACCTCCAGCAGTCACTGGATCAGTTTGCAGCCAAGTGTGAAGCGGCTGGGATAAAGAGTAGAAACACTAAATCTGAGGCCATGGTTCTCAGCAGGAAACCCTACTCTGGGTAGGAAGTCCTTACCCCAAGTGAATGAGTTTAAGTACCTCAGGGTCTTGTTTGCGAGTTTCCCTCATTTCCCAGGTGGCAACCTAGCACAGTACCATGCTTGAATTCAGTGCGCTTCTAAGTGCGACCCATTCTGTGGCCCAGCAGCGGAAACAGGAAGAATCTGCGGCCGAGCGAGCAACCAAAAGAAGGACTGGAGACCCACCCCTGAGGTCTCAGGTGCACTGGGCGGTTCCGGTGGACCCACTACACCGGACATCGGCTCCAGCGGAGGAAGCGGACAGGCCCCGAGCTCCTGTGGTGGGGGCGACCAGGTGCCAGGCTCTGGCGGAGGCCAGGCCTCAGACTCCAGCGGCAGCTGAGGCTTCACCTCCGAACCAACAGGGGTTCGATGGCAGTGGCTGCACCTCGGGACTGGCGGGGAACGCCAGCCGCGGCTTCGCCTCCAGGCCGACAGGAGTCACCAGCGGTGGCTGCACCCAACGCCGTACCCACCTTTGAGGTCACCGACTTCTGGACTTCGTTATTTTCTTAGAGGTACAGAATATAATACAACTTGTGAAATATTTGCCTAAAAATAACACTACTTTGGATCTGCAAAGATATCGTATATGTGTGAAGATAATCAACGTTCCTGTTTGATCACTGCATAGCACTAGGCTATATAAAGCATAACCGGTGTGGAGCGAGTGAATGATCATGTCATTACAACAGAAACTGTACTCAACATGACTCATCAGGCCTTTGATTTAAATATGAGGCTCTGAGTAATTAGTCCAATGACTGACACAGCACACTCTAGATGCTGCGTGCCCATCCGGCTTGCAAAAAAAATAATCTAAAAAATAAATCCTTTGTGTTTGTGCAACTTGCTGCGTTAACCCCTTCAATCCCTGCATCCATAAATGGACAACATTATACGTGTTTTAGTTGTATCAGACAATGAAATTCAATAATTTGATTGGTTATTTGAGTATTGCCTAATCACTGATAGGACATTGACTAAAAAGTAATTTTACTCATAACTTTGTAGGAGAAAAAGTGAGCGATCTCACAAGACAGCTACATTATGGCACACATACCAAACGAGCAGAATGAGCAATCTATCATGTTACAAATATATGTCTAGGCATTATATTTTAAGTTTAACGTATAGCTAACAATTTAATCCATCCAATGTTAAAATTCATTTCAATTAAGTACATTTTAGACTTTGTAAGGAGAGCCCATTGAGAAGACAGACATTTACAGCTTGTATTTGATTGTTACATTTTTACTCTTCAAAACCGCTTAAAAAGCACCTGTATCATGTAGATCAGGAAAATCTAAAGATTTCGGTGCATCGTGCCCCTGAACCCCACAGCAAGAAATGTTTTTAAACCTCGGTATTCTTAAAATCCTGCGTACGGCCTTGGCTGCACCACAGGACTGGCAGGCAAATAGTGTGCGCTGGGTGGCAGCCTCTATAGCGGCCCATGTGCGCCAGGCGGACCAATAGCGCAGCTTGCCGGCCCGCGTACACTGTACCCTCACAGAACCCACAGGTTTAAGATATAATCTATCAACAAGGCGGGTGCATGGCGGCGCTGACAATGGAAGGGAGGGTGCGCCGTCCAACGGCGGTTAAATTCAGGCTTTTAGGCAAACATTCTTGTTTTCTCATCATCCTCTTTCGCCTATACTCTTAAGGGAAAATAAGATATCTTTCCTCATAATGTTGTTCCTATGCATTCCCTTCTCTTGCCTTTAACATGTTTACCTGCAGCTTTTCTTCAGCATCTTTACTTTAATGTCTTTCTGTATTTTTTTCAATTACTCTTATCCTTCTACCGCAGTTTTCAGCTGAACAACTAATAGTGACTAAGCCCCCTCCTTCATTAGGCACACACACACACACACACACACACACACACACACACACACACACACACACACACACACTAAAGACCCACCTTATTGTGTTCCATTCATATACTTGTTTTTCTCTATTTTCATCCCACCACACACTGCCAGCATCTCAAACACTGATATCCAGCCCTCCATCCAGCCATGTCGAATGTTCTGTGTGCTTCTCTTTACCGGCCACACCACTTTCCTTGTATGAATCACGACTCTCCGATGCCCTCCCTCTCTTTCACTGCGCTTGTCTCTGGGGTAAACAGGAAGTGTAATTCATGATAAAATGTGGTTTCTAGCTGTTTGTCTTTTATTAGCTTTTTTAATGTTTGTTAAAAAATGATTTCATGTCGCAGTGTGAAAAACACCACACAGCTTTTGGCAAATAGCCATTTTCCTTTGATTTGACGGCAAGTGAACTTCTTTTTTGTCAAATGTCTCAGGTGGCACATGAAAAATGTAGTGACTGTGTCTGTTTGTTCGTTGCTGAGCGAGTTAAGCAATTTTAGTTACAGTAAATTTAACCACCATATGTTGAATCTGTTTGGCTTTATACAGTGGCTCTGGCCAGCTGGGTGCATTACAAGGTCTGTATAAAATGATGCAGTATTAAAACATAGTTCACATGTTCGACTATAGGTCACACAATTTGAGGTCTTAAAATTGAAGAAAAATGTGTTTCACCCCAACCATTTCTGTTAGTTCAGTTACTGTGCTTAACATTGCATTACAGCACAAACAGAACAAACGTGTGTACTGTACGCAACATTTTTTAAATGTAATTTATTATGTATCCTATTGTGTAATTGTTGCCCACATCCACCTCAATTAAGAATACATTTCAGTGTTTGCTGTCTTTTTTACCTCAGGTCTGAGATGCCTTCATCATAACAAGTAAGTTGCTCATTTGCATGCACACACGTACATGAACATCCTCAAATCCAGCATATGTATACAAAGGGATGCTCAGACAAAGCAAGAGGACAATGAAGACACAGACAGACAGACAGACAGACACACACACACACACACACACACAGATCAACCAGAACACACGCCTAAGAATGCCTGTTGGCTTCTTCTTCCTCAAGTACAGCACATAACGTTCCATTGTAAGAAGCCAATAATCCAGCTAAAGAATGAATCACAATGGACTCTTTGAGGAATAGAACCATGAATTCCTGCAAAGGCATTTACTAGGACACCACCTCTACACACACACACATTTGTTATACTGTACATTCCAACCGAGTGCGCCTCAGACCAAGATATAGGAAATGTCACGGAAATCTATTTTTAGTTGCCCCACCTTCTATTTTTAACAGTTCCTTTTAAAATTGAGAATAGTGTATAACAGCGTTTGTAGCATAAGTCATATCATATGAGACATTTAATCTTTTAGACTTAAATGAACCCCTACATGTTATATGTTAAATATCATCACCATATTACCACCATAGCCAAAGACACAAATAGAGTTACTCGGGGCAGGCAGGTGTACTATTATGGAGCCAACTGCATCATTGCACAAAGCCTGCACTTCGGACAGAGGTTCTGTATATCCAAGCTGCAAATGAAGGGGTTTGGTACGTGTGGAGGTTTGATGTGGTCATTAACTGATTACTATCAGATGTGGTGACATAGAGCAGGTAGGCCTGAATGTTTCATTGGGTCACAGTCCAGGCTGGTTCCTATATAGTATAGTCCTCTCTTTGAAGCATGCACGAACACTGCCCATCTCCTCATTCCTGATTATAAAAGTGAGTTGCCTTGAAAGCCAGTGTTTAATCTAAGTGTTTAATTTAAACGTGTGGTCTTTATGGAGAATGCTTGTTGATATTTGAAAGGGTGCTCACACGTTGAAAATGCATTGTTATGCTATTGTTGTTGTGTGCTGTCTGCACCACTGTGTTGCAAGCTTGCTACCTTTAACAGCAGTGATTCTGTATTATACTGTAGAAAATGAAATAAATAATTGAAAAAATGCAATCTATTTGAGAAAATGGATTGGATATGTTTTTGAGTATTAGGCAAAAAATTATTAATGAGTCACATTATTACCATTTATGGGTTTATTTCACACAGGAACCGATGTAATAAAATTGTACCATGTTTTATCAACAAGTTCCTACAAATTCCTACAAGCCTAGAAATTGTTCAGCTGTTTTAATTTCTAAGGTCCACGCAATACTGAAATCAAGATGTTTTGACGAAATACAACTGTACAATACTAAATACAGTTGTTTTTAAAGTGGTCATTGAGTCAGCAGTTGCTCTCAGCAGAATGGACACATTTGCTGCACAGACACAGTGTAGGGTTCCTTAAATATGTACTGCATAGTTGAAGGGATTGATCACTAATGTCTCTCAGCATGGTTTGTAGCAGCGACTATCTGTTTGTCGCTGTAGGTCTGAGACAGCAGGTATATCTCTATTTGGAACATTGATCAATGTTTCCATTTTAATGAAGGTCAGTCATTTAGTCTTAGCCTCTTCTGTCCATTATCACAACAAAAAAAAACGTGCAAGGTCGACTGACTTTTTGTGATTGATGAGGTCCTCGATTTTCATTGGCTGTTAGCATTGTCACTCAAGAGGTCTATATATGTAATCCTGCTAGTGCAGTGCGTTATTTACAAATTGAAGTTCAATGTATTTTAAGCAGTAACCGTACTAGGCTACTTTATACCTGAAAACAGCCTGAGTCGTATTGGTAGCCCAAAGTTTCATAACAAATTCCTCTTTATAAATGTAACCATAGGCGTAATTTTGCGGGGGGTGCAGGGGGCACGTTAGATGCTGACGGAGTGCTATAGACCAAGCCGACAGTTCCATGATTTTGACTTTTGCAAAGTCTCATTTTATTAAGTTATGGCCAAAATGTTTTTTTGTTTTAATTAAGTCAGTTTAGCCTATAGATCATCCCAAAACACAGAAGTTTTGAATATGCAGAACGTTTTGAACATGACGTAGTAACCTAGCCCTGTGTCCCAGAATTATTGGTAAGGTCTAGGTCTAGGTCTAAGTAAAGGTGGGCTCTGCGAGACATGATGAGAAGCATACATGTCTTTGTTCATTTAAGTCTGGACTTTCATTATAGTTCAATACGTTTTAATGACTTGACAAATCGCCATAAAAGAATGCGACCATGCCTGTGGGTTGTTTTTTGTCCATGTCATATATATCATCTTCTGTGTGTATTTTACAGGAATATGGATCTACTGCCACCTTCTGGCGGCACAAACAGAACACGGTATTCAGAAGAGGAGACATTTAAGATTATGCATGTTAACATTGTGTGATGTGGTATAGTAAGTATTTTAATAATTGTGATTGTATGACAATTAGTGGCCAGTCAGACAATATATTATGATATGTTGTATGGGAGGAAAATATCCCCCCCAAAACATTATTAAGGTATGGATTTGAGCGATCATAATAGATTTTGCTACCACATATTTTTATTTACTCATTCTTTATTTATTCATTTATTTAATGCATGATGCATTTTCTAAATTCCTACAACTAAAACCCACACTGGAGATATGCATCACCCTAATGCATATAGTTACAGTATATCATGATTATAGGGTGTGTTGGTGTGACTTTGGCAAGATGATTATAGGTTGTGGTGGGTACAGAACCCAGTTACCTGACGTGTATTCACAGTACACTGATTAGTTTAGAGCAGAGTGCTTTCATCATAGTCAGACGAATAGCATAACAAGCCATTTCACACGATAACCCTCTGGAGAAAACATCTGAGCTACACGGATCTGTAACTACTGTACAGTACTACATTTCTTAGCAGCATAGAATGCATTGTGAAATGAGGGTGATATCCTTTAAATTAGTTATCAAATACAAGTTGTGCATTTTTTCCAGTAAGTGAGGATTAATGGTGAAACCACACACACAGGTATGACAAAGTGCTTTTTAGCCAAGACGGTCTCAGATATTTCTCTATAGAAGCTCTTGCACACCAATCGGAGCAGCTCTGTTGCATGCATGAATATAAATTAGTGGCAAAAGTTCAGTACCGACTGGCTGACCCAATACATTTAAAGGTAGAATGGAAATCAATAAAGCAAACTGGAATGTTCAGTGCTCTACCACAGCTGAAAACAGTAAACCTTATTATTTATTAGACATTCTAATACCTTATAGGTATTGAATAATAGGTAGTGAATGTTTACATGTTATGTTCAATTAAACCATGGTGACATCTAATGTTTGTGTAGTATTATTTTCAGCAGACTGTGTTTTTCTATTGTTGTGACTTAGATGAAGTTCAGAGGA
>JAODOY010052423.1:0-18448 GCA_025399855.1 Forbesichthys papilliferus | reverse complement strand
TCTTAGTCTGGCCCCTCCCCTGAGACCACTTTGCCTTGGGAGACCCTACCAGGAGCACTAGGCTCCAGACAACACAGTCCTCAGGTTCATAGGGGCACCCAAACCTCTCCACCACGATTAGGTGATGGTTCCCGGAGGTGTTTTTTTATCGTAATTGTATTCATTCCATATGGTCTTTATACATGTAGGCTTAGAAAGCGCATCTTGGTAATTAACAGTGCACAGTTTTGTTGTACATCTGCGAAGGATTAAACAGTAAAATAATACAATGTGAAACCTTCAGTGTGCAGCCTACGTCAACATATTTTGGGGATCTTGATGGAATCTCGCTGTGTCCTAGATGGTCCGCTCACAAGCTCTCGCTTCGTGAGCGAGCAGATGAGGTGTCCTCGGCAGAGAAACACTCTTTCTTTAAACTTTGCAAACCCGCCATTCTGATAGCAATCTTTCTAACGTTAACGGGAGATGACTGATTGGTTTATTGTACATTATGCCCAAAACACACACATTAATAATGAAGAACATATGAGAACCATGTGACCACTGAAACTGGACACACACTAAACACAGTTCACACCTTGCACTTTAGACAATACACTTAAATCAATAACATATGGCCCTTTATCTGTTGTCTAGCCAGCTAGATCAAACCTTATATCTGTTTGTCTGCGTGCCAGCCGGCCTGTCTGTCTGTCTGTAGGTTTGCGGTTGCAGAGAATCCATACAGACAGCCCAGAGAGAATGCTAGGATACATTAGCATTCGTATATGTATGTATTTGTTTATAGTGTGCATGTGTGTGTGTATATATGTAATTGTTCCCATAGAGACCCATTGAAGCCTCTCTCTCTCTCTCTCTCTCTCTCTCTCTCTCTCTCTCTCTCTCTCTTTCTCACACACACACACACTCACTCATGCTCACGACAAATGAAAAAAGGATCAATTCTGATCCCCAAGAGAATTGGAAAGGTTTGACTGATGTGAGGAAGAGAGAGAGAGGGAGAGAGAGAGAGAGGGAGAGAGAGAGAGGTCAGAGGGGGATTCTGTCATAATATAACAGTATCTGCTGTTCAAGATAAGTGTGAAATAGTGAACAAGACAGTAATGACCTTCGGTCGCCGACACACACCCTGATTCCATGGAGAGACAGAGAGAGAGGAGGGGGGGGGGGGGGATCAAAACAACAAAGAAAATGATAAATAATTGGTAACGCTAAGATTTAAACTTGGAGCTCATTAATGCAGTTCAGAGGCTCTGTGTGTGTGTGTGTGTGTGTGTGCGTGTGTGTGTGTGTGTGTGTGCGTCTGCAGTGATCTATCGAAGGGTGCATTCGTCAGTTAACGTCCTATTAGCAGCTAGACATACCTAGACTATTAACATGCACTCTTGTGCACGTTATTAGTACACACCAACTAACATTTGTGTTTAAATTGACATGGAAACATACACACTCACACACACACACACAACCTGACTGCAGCAGTATTAAACCCTGGAGGCGCAACGCTTGGCTTCCATGGCCGGGACCGCTATCCCAGCATGCATCACTGCAAGAACCTCCATATGGGTGTGTGATTTGAAACTCATCGGAAATGTTATTTAGGATACTGTGAGCCCTTAGGTGGGGAAAATATTGTTTATAAAGCCAGGCGTGTGTGTGTGTGTGTGTGTGTGTGTGCGCGTGCATGTTATTACCAAGCCAAAGATATTAAACACAGCAGCTAACATATAATAACCTGCTATTATTCAGTCCAGGTAGCAGTAAAACATCTTAACGGATGCGATTGTCTTTCATGTGATTACAGATTGGCTAGATGCAGAGCGCGTGTACGGCCCTCCTTAAGGTGTATCTAACCAGAATTAGACAAACTCATATTACTGATGACACCGGAGTAAGGAAATAGCCTTCTAGCTGCAGATTTATTGAAGACTCAGTGTACAAAATGCTGAATGAGTGAAACTATAAAAATAACACATAATACAATCAATATATTGTTTGTATACAAGTAGGCCTGTCGCGATAATTACTAGATCGCCTTGTCGTGCGATATATCGAAAGAACCTTGATCAGTTTTTCTGACCGCGATATTGTATTTACACGCGTGTTGACATAAGACATAAGTGCCTCTCTCTCTCTCTCTCTCTCACTCACTCACTCACACACACACACACACACACACACACACAGCAGAGAGCAACAGCTGATACGTGTTCCTCAAGGCCAATGAGTAGGCTATTGTATTGTTTATGTAAAGGTATTTTTCCCGACGACGATGCATAATTCCAGCCAACTACATTTAGTACAAATACGGCATTTGTTTTATTCGCTTCAATGTTTGTAGCCTGCCTACTTGTCCAAACAATGAAACTGGTGTAACCAATCACAACAAATCATTATTTTTATGAAAGCAGTATAACGTGTTTTAACGGGATGAATGTCCTAACTGGACGTAAGCCATGCGATGCAGCACTGCACGATGAGGAGCACCGTTTTGAGAAAACTTTTGTCAGATGCCTTGATTCTATTTTCTTCCTGTCACTCTCGGTGAAACCATAGAACTGGGCTATATTTAATGATTGAAACGGACTAGGGACTGCTAATAAGTTAATAATAATGTGGCAGCTGGCTGGACGGAGACTGTTTTCTATCAGCATGCTCAGCAGAGCTGTTAGCTAGTTAGCTTATTTTACAAAGTGGAGATGGCGGTTATATGACACCTGTGCATCGTTGCAGCCTATGCAACGATGGCATCACATACTGTATATACCTGCTCCCATCATAGTAGGCTATTGTGAATATGGAGAAGGCACGTATTATCTCTAGTGTGCTACAGCTAATATGCAGGCTAGGTGGTTTGTTGACATGTAACGGATTCAGTGTGGCCAGAGAGTGTCCGATGCAACGTGATAGTCGGAAGCTTGCTTGCCATCTCATCCAGACATGGTGTAAGGTGACATAAGGGGTTTCTATTGTAATGGGAGAACACAAATTCTGCTCAGACGTTACCTGTCTCATCTACATTATAGAAGAGAAAGTCGGTTTCAAGGAGAGCCTATGAACATAGACATACTATAGAAGCCAATAGTCTGCTTTATAACAGCCAAACCGTAATTAATGCATCTAATTGTCTGGGGGCACTGACTCAAACCAGCAGTTGCGTGGTAGTCTACTATTTAAATTGTGATTTGGGGCAAAGGCACCAAACTTACTTTTTTTAATCAGGTTTTACTTGTGATTGTGACATGCAGGTTTTATGTCCCAGTGACCATTTAAAGTGCAATTATGGCTCTGTCACCATTCATTTAGATATGGTCATTCTGTTACACTAACTGCCCGGAAGCATTACCAAGATGGCTGCCGGAGAGACAGACTTGCTTATAAGGACTTTGACCTTACCAAGATGGCTACCGGGTAGCCAGACTTGCCTATAAGGACTTTGACCTTACCAAGATGGCTGCCAGGAGGCCAGACTCGCTTATAAGGCCAAAACCGAAGGTCTGGTTGTGCAGCTGTAATGCCTCCATTTGCTGCTGACAGACAGAAAGCAGAGAGACAGACAGACAGACAGACAAACAGAAATACGGCAGCCATATAGACATGCAGGCAGAAGCCTGATTTATGTTTTAATGTCAAGCGCGTCTGCGTAGGGCCCGTGGATCAGAGCTGCACGGGCCCGTAGAGCCAGGCTGCGTGTGCCACGTGCACCAGCTCCAACATCTAAAGCAGGTTTGTCAACCGCAGTGCCAAACGATGATTGGTTGAATGGCAAAAAGAGATGTGTTTACCAGCCAGAAACAATTGTCATGCGGATGCAAGCCCGTATGCCAGCTAATTTAACAGCATCATTATTTCATAACGTCATGTAGCCTTCAGGCACAGACTATTTCCCTTTAACCATTATGGTATATAATTATGAGATTCGCTGGAGAGACATTTTTTTATATGCATTGAACCTTCACCAAGACTACACTCAGCTACTCGACTAGGGGACTTCCCTGATGATCGGGAAGCGAAAATAGCCAACAGCGGTCTTCTATTAAAACAGTGTCCAATGGTCACTGTTGGTGTAAATGTTTTTATATGAATTGAACATTAACCAAGACTACAGCTTGCTCACCAGCTCGACTAGGGGACTTTCCTGATGTTTGGACAGCGAAAATAGAATTCTATAAATAGACTATTGTTCTTTATCGGCACAGATTTCCATGGTAAATGTTGGTGTAACTAAGAGATTTGCTGGGAAGAAATCTTTTTATATGCTTATTTCAAATAGTTTACACTCAATTTAACCAGACAGAATTTCTGTATTTTGGGGCTTCACATGTTCAGTAAACAATTATAACGCAACTAGGCTGTACAACTATAAATACTGAGCACTAGTGTCAGCGTACACCCGCACATTACATTTACAATGCAGACCCGCTGAAGCATAACATAGCGAGCCAAGCAGTCAGACAGACAGACAGACAGGCATTGCTGGAGGGCTGTGAGGCAGGGAGGAGGGGCGGTGAAGTGTGTTCACCTCAGATGGAGGAGGGGCGGTGGTGTGTGTTCACCTCAGATGGAGTGTGAACACACACGGAGCCATTTCTTCTCCTGGCAGGGGAGAAGGATTAATGCCTCAAACTGTTTCAGCCTGGCATCTGGAGAACTGCAAATGGAACGCACCTGGCGCTTGTTGTGCCCAAGCAGAAACGCTGAGTGGAATAAATAACGTGCGTGCACTGCAGACGTGTACACATAAACACACGGACCGCTCGAAGGCATACGCACAATATTTTTGTGTGTGATAAGCAAGCCTTAGCAGCGATACTGGAATGAACCACGTTCAATAATCAAACGAGCATGCTCCTCTTTAGGGAGACAGGGCTGTGTAGATTCTTTTTTCAACACGTGTAACCACGGGTCCGCTCTCCCCGCTCTCCCGTGTAGAGAGCAGACGCTCCACAAGGTATAATAAAGCCCTATGGACTCGCCAGAGCATCCTTTGTGGTGTGGGAGAGTGATGTTTACCTGCCCTGCGCTA
The DNA here is from genome assembly GCA_025399855.1 of Forbesichthys papilliferus. Classification (NCBI taxonomy): domain Eukaryota; kingdom Metazoa; phylum Chordata; class Actinopteri; order Percopsiformes; family Amblyopsidae; genus Forbesichthys; species Forbesichthys papilliferus. The sequence goes on along the minus strand of JAODOY010052423.1, from coordinate 13,422 downwards.
ACCAGCCAACCATTGTTACACGCGCACACAGGAATGTAAGCTAGCAGACCATGAGGAGATATTTGATGAATTTAGTGTATTAGCGTATCATCGCTTGCTATACCTTTTAAACGCTGTTAACTGTTGTTTCCTGGCCTGCCCTCCCCTTTCTCCATGTCCTCATAATGCACGTAATGATCAGTGGAGTGAAGGACACACATGTTCCATTCTCGTCCATGACACAACACTGCATGGTGTTTCTTGTAAAGTGTCTTCGAGTAGCCTGAAAAGTGCCTCTCTAAATCAGATGCATTATAATTACTGTGTAAGGCCTCTCTAGAGGAGAGAGGCTGTATCAGAAGCAGATTAAGTTCCTCGTCTATAGAGAAGTGTCATGTTAGTCTATTCATGTTGAGTCTGACAGTGAGGGTTCATTAATTTATGAGTATGACATGGGTCAAGGTGACAGTCATACAGTATTAAGTAGAGTGCATCTCCGTTCACTCCAATAGATCGTTTTTGTCAATGCAATGGCGGATTGTGGAGCCTCAGAAAAATTCCCGAAGTTTCCTAAGTACTAAAAGTACCCTCTACAATTTATTTGTGCATTTATTGACTACTAATTACCCAAAAATTAAGTTCTATATCAAGCACTTCCGGGATTTCTTTTGCCACAGGTTTTCCCTCTCCGTGAACCATGTGACCGTTGACAATTTTGAATTTCCGTTAGGCGTATGTTCTTTCCATGGCTCTGGTTCAGACTTGCTGCCTTCTTCCAGATCTTGACAGGAAATGTGTTTCTATAACCAAATTAGGCAAATATTTAAATAAAAAAATATTCTGACAGCCTAGATGATCAAGACACCTGTCACTTTAACAACACACTCTACAAATTTAACATGAGAAGTGGTCGGGACTTGGCCTGGTGCGTTGAAACCGTTATCTGCAGCGCTGTCGAGGTTTGCTAAGCAGGGCATCGGCCCGCCGCTTCATTACTTTGTGATAACGCCGAATTAATTAGATCTCAAAATGCAAAGACAAGGTTTTAAGAGGATGAGGACGGCATGGTAATTGGATGATGAGGGTCCCCTAACACACGTGAGGACCCTTCAAACATTCACCCGGGCACCCGGAGAGTTTGGCTGGCGAGCGCCACTTGTTTATGCTGTGCTCCTGCACGGCCGTGGGGAAGGAAGGCAACAAATTAGCAAGGCGCTGCAACAAACACATCACTTATTTAATAGCCCCGGCTAATTAGCTGAAGTAAAGTGCAGGAGAACTGGGGTGGCACTGCAAGCTCTCTATCTCACTCTCTGATTGGTGTTGGCCAATATGGTGTGTGCTTGTCCTCAACGGTACATTTAAACAACTCCCGTGGCCTTCAGGCCTCTCTCTCTCTCTCTCTCTCTGTCTCTATCTCTCTCTCTCTCTCTGTCTCTATCTCTCCTCCTCTCTGTCTCCCTCCCTCTCTCTCCCTCTCTCGCTCTTTGTCTCTGTCTCTCTCTCTCCGTCTCCCTCCCTCTCTCTCCCTCTCTCACTCTTTGTCTCTCTCGCTCTCTCCCTCTCTCTCTCCCTCCACCCGGGCACCATCACAGCCCCAGCCAGGACAGATAGAGAGACACCACCACTGACAGGAAGACAGGCATTGCTACCACCCGACAGACAGACAGACAGTCAGCCAGACAGACAGACAGACACAGACAGACAGATGTATGGACGGCTAAAAGCTGTTATTAGCGTGATAGCTGGGACAACGTAACAAATATAGCAGCATTTTAGGTAGGTTATCAGGCAGGCAGTCAGGTGGGCATCCATGTGAGCTGAGGGCTGTAATTAGAACCCATGTGCTCTTGGGTAAGGGGGGGCAAGCTACAAGGCCACAGCTTGTTCTTACCTGACTAATTATGCTGTTACCCAAGGCTCCAGCTATTGATAATCAAACTGAAATTAAGCCATTAACTGAATTAATGGAATGGCTCTTCACACACACTAAAGTATGTTGTCATGCCATAGCGTGTGTGTGTGTGTGTGTGTGTGTGTGTGTGGTGTGTGTGCGAGTGTACAGTATATATGCCTGCATGTTTCACACACACATGCATGTGTACATTCACATGCTGAAGTAGCCTACATGGAAAATAAGAACACGTAATTTAACACTAGGGAATATTTGCCTTATACACTGTAAACTGTGTGTATTATACTGTATGTGGGCTAATTGTACATCATGTATACAGGTAAAGGAATCAGTCAATCTTATGGATGGACAACTTTATAATATGGATTAATTAATAAGAAAGGGAAACATAGAAATCAAATGTTATATAAACTTACACATTATTTTCCATAAATGTAAGTATTGACATCAAAACCCACCAGATATGGAGGTATAATTTATGTGATTATGCGAATTTAAATGATTTCTTCCAACAATAATTGAAAGGTATTTCATGCTTTAGGTGAAAAATAACCTACAAAATGAGCTATAGAACAAACGGTCGTTAAAAATAACTAAGATAAGAAACACAAACAGTGATTATCTTCAGCATATAACAAACCACACAGACATTACGCATATAGACAAACGAGTGACCATGAGACCTGTAAATGTCTTTGATGGATATGGAGTTTAAATGATCCATGCTAATCCATGTTAAATGATGGTCCTGTTTGAATCTGCTTAGGTTAATAGCATGGTGTAATGGGTATGGTGCAGAACAAATGTGGACTGTAGAAATAACACATTTACATTTAACAGCATGTAGCACTAATATCAGTCTCTCGCCCAACAATTACTATTTACTGCTAAACAAAAACGACACCATTCAAAAGCCAAACCAAAGTATATAACATTTCCCACAGCATTACGCTAATTGCTTTCAAACGACAAGCAAGAGAGTTGAAGTGAATGGCTGCCATTCATTTTCATTGAGAACACACATTATGTGTGTAATGACACCAGCAATACTGTGTGTAATGACACCAGCAATACTCTGGGTGTAATATGACACCAGCAATACTCTGGGTGTAATGACACCAGCAATACTCTGAACGCTAAAGGGTAGAGCGTTAGTTAGGTGGCAAAGGTATGGTGGATTCTGAAGAGAGGGGTTTTACGTCTCTTGTAGAAGGTGGGCGAGACTGCTCTCCTGGATGATGCAGGAAGCTCATGCAAACATAGCAGTCCACCAGGCACCAGGACAGAGAGGAGTCGAGACGGGGCTCAGTGACTCTTAGCCCCTGTGACGGGGATGCCAGTTGGAGGGAGTCTCAGACTATAGTCCCGCTCGTCTATTGTTGCAGAAACACAATTCAAAATAAGAATCCAATTTATTTTTACATATAACTTTTGATTTTAAATTGGAGGGGTTTGTTTGCTGTGAAGGTAAATCTATTGGAACAAGAATTAATAAGAAAATAGAAAATACTTCCAGAGTGTGATTGTTCTCTCAAGACTTTTTTTTTTGTGTGTGAAGCAATTTTATTCATATTGAAAAAGTATAAAACATAACATATGCTGCGAGTCCTGCTCAATATGCAGTTACAAGCATGATTGAATTTCAACCATTCACAGTCTAATAAAATGTGTATTAGAGTGAATGAAAATTAAATTAAAGCATAAATATGGAGCTGTCATTTCAGCTGCAAGACCCGCATGCCTCTATTTCTATAAATAAGCATCCACATCTGTTTAATTAGCCCTTATAACAAACAGCTTTTATTTCCATTGATTTGCATATTAGCGTATTACCACATGGTTGAGCCTGTGTTATGATTTTCTATAAATGAGTCAGAGTGAACATAATGGCTCCACAAAGCGCTGAGCTGGAATTAATAAGAGCCTTTGTCGGTCCCCGGTGGTAAACCCAGAAGAAGAAATGACTCTGGCCTGACGTAGAACACTTATACATAGTACAGACATAAGCAGCAGGCTTATAGACAATGAGCCACGTGAATGAGCATTCGTATGTATCATTAGTATGTACAATTTGAATTTGCAGATGCATAAATCTGCTTAGCAATGTCAAACACAACTCCCAAAAATCAAAATAAGTGTGTACGATTGACCGAGGTGGATTGTTGTATCTTTAAAGAGAATATGCCATGAAGGCTCATGGGAATGTTTTCCTAATAACCACTCTCCAACATGGAAGCACCTCATAGAGAAACAATGAGGATCCTTCTGGCCAGACATGAAATGATCATCTACAGTATATGCCAATGGGATGCTGTTCATATGTACATATGTAGAATGACAGAAAACGAATGAGTGTATAGTTCTACCAGGTCCTAAACCTATATGTAATAGCACTATGTACCTACCAGACTAAACTAGCACCTGTTTAACTTCCACTCTATAGTACTGCAGTAATAGAGTGCATACGTATGATTACTACATTGTATTGTTTATTTTGTAATACTATCTAGTAGAAGAGTACATAGTCAGGGCTTTTCCTGCGAAGAGGACTTATTGTCGCCGGACCGATCATTTATACTGTTGTGTGTATAGTCACCCGCCAAAGTTCTAACCGAGGAAAAACGCCAATAGCTTAACGGCAGGGTCAGTTATTATATCCCTCTGCGGCGCCGGCCCACACATTGAAACGTATTGTGAAGTATACGGAGCCCTCAACTTTGTTAATGTTCTTAATTACGGAGTCAGGGCTGTGTCTCGTGACTCCCCGGGAGGTCCAGACCCCCCACTTTGAGAACGACTGCTCTAGGCTCCAAAGTGTTTTGTACGTAGAACACACAGGTTGGCCTATACTGTACTGAGCGCCATAGCCACACCATCGCAAAGCAGCAGTGAGAGCAGCGTTTTCTGTAAGCAGATGTTTCTGCTCTGTAAAGCGGAGGAACGTTATAAATAACAGCCCGTAGTACAGTAGTCGTGGTTACTTAAAGCGCACATTTGCATATACATTTGCATGGAGCGGTAATAATGAGGTGTGAGAGGCTACTCGTGTGTGTGTGTGTGTGTGTGTGTGTGTGTGTGCGTGGGTGTGTGTGTCTGTCTGTGGCCATCCTACGAGCTCCGTGCCGGTGGCTCAGTGGATGAGGAGCGTGCACGAGGAGTTGTCATGCTGTCTCAATGCGCCGGCGGCCTCAAACAGGCTGTAGAGATGATGTGGTGAGAACCCATCTCACGCACCGCCAACGCTCATTAATACGCTGCATGCACACCAGCACACCACCAGGGGGAGCGATGCATGTCTGGTGTGTGTGTCTGTTTGTGTGTCATTTGTGTATGTGCATGTGTGTGAGTGTGTGCGTGTGTCATTTGTGTATGTGCATGTGTGTGAGTGTGTTTGTGTGTCATTTGTGTATGTGCATGTGTGTGAGTGTGTGCATGTCTAAACCTAGTTGTGTTTGTTTAGCATAATTTGATATTTTCCTGTCTGTGTGTATGTGTGCGTAGGTGTGCATGTGTGTTTTAGAGGTCTTCACGGGTCCAAAAAATTGGACCAATCCGAAATTAAAATAAATATTTTTCACCAAACCCAAAAGTGGAGATCCTTTCCGAACAGACCCGACGACAAACAGACCTGAAAAATACAGTGGATTTTTTTGTTTTATGGACCCATACCCGTGTCCAAAAGACCCGTTCAGTACCGAAAGAATAAACCAAACCTAAAAATTGTGTTGCGACAGGCGACTTCATGTCCCCATAATTAGTTTTAGTGCAGAAGTTGGCTGAGGAACGTGCAGGTTCCCACACTCACACTGCCGTCAAATGATAAAAGGAAGCAAATTTATTTTGGTCAAATTTGAGTTTGTAATTTAGACTTACAAACGGAAGCCAAGCCAAGCCTGGACCTGTTCGGTGCTGCACCGTGTTCCTATCACGGACCATGGTCAGATAATTAACCGTTAAAGTAAGTGTGTACATGTCGGCGTTGGTTGTATCACTCACTGGCGCCACTGATCCTGCCGGTTTTGTCAACGCAGGACAAAAACATTTTTCCGTTTCAACATTTTGTAATTGCTTCCTTATATACATTTAAGATACATATAGTAATGTAAACATATTTAATAATTAACGGGTCCATTTGGTAAATCGCATATACCCGACAATCATAATAATTATGTCAGATCAGACCCAGATCGGAGACAAACATTCAAAGATGGACCTGACCCCTTTCGGGATTCGGGTCTGGTCTCGATCTAGTGTGTGTCAGTGTGTGAGTATATGTGTAAATGTGTGTCGGTATGTGCGTGTGTGTGTTTGCGTGTCTGAACCTATTTGTTTTAGTTTAAGATCATTTGATATTTTCTGTCCGTAGGTGTGTGTGAAGTTGTGCATGTGCTTGAGTGTTTGCGTGTCTAAACCTATTTGTTTTTGTTTAAGATCATTTGCAATTTCCTGTCTATGTGCGCGAGTGTGCATATGTGTGTGTGCTTCAATGTGTGCGCGTCTAAACCCATTTGTTTGGGGGAATTTGAATTATTCTCGTGTGGGCGCATTTGTTTGTAGCGGGCACCTTGTCACACAGTGTGTGTGTGTGTGTGTGTTCACTCCTTGTATCTACAATGAATCTCCTTGCACATTTATTTGTGTGTGTGTGTGTGTGTGTGTCCTGTCTACTCCAAAATGGATTTTGGGCAGCTGTAATGTATTAGAGATCATGGTCTCGCTGGCGTCAACACATGCAGTAAGAAATGAATATCCAGCTGTAATCAACAGACATGACAGAGAGAGAGAGGGAGGGGGAGAGAGAGAGAGAGAGAGAGAGAGAGAGAGAGAGAGAGAGAGAGAGAGAGAGAAACTAAAGTAAAACTTTTTTTTTGTTGTTCCAACGTATCATTGAATTTCCAATTTGAACATGATTCTCATTTGGAATTCAGTCCGGAACACGACAAGATATTAATTTGGGTAAATCAACACGGAAATTGTGTCACCTGCGAGCGATTCTTCTCACAACTGCCATAACAAATATGCAATCAGAGAGAGAGAGAGACAGAGAGAGAGAGTTTATTTTCTCACTTTCTCAGTTTCTCAGTTACAAGGACGGTCTATTGGGTGACACCATGTAGGTTACCAAAGGTTGTTTAAAAAAAAAGAAAAAGCCATACAATCAAAATACATAAGACACCACAGTGGTTATTTTCTTAACAAACTGGTCTCCAAGGCTGCACTCCTGTACATAAGCCGAGCAGTATGACCAAATATTCATAAACGTGGCCAGATCTCTCATTGAGCAAATAAAACACAACCTCAACATTTACATTAAGATCAAGTTGATTTTTTCTGCTAACATAGATTGCCATTTTGGCCTGACCCAAAAAAGAGGGAGAGAGAGAGAGGGAAGGATGGAGCTCATAGAACATTACAAATGAAAGGGTGAAGGATCAGATTAAACTAACAGGGCGAAGAGAAGATGGAGGAATGCAAATCAAGCGGCTGGATGACAGAGCGGAGGAGAGAGAGAGTGAAGAAGAGAGAGAGAGAGAGAGAGAGAGAGAGAGGTGCTAGATTATAGATTGATTTCAGGAGTAAATGAGAATTGAGCGCAGAGTTGCTGTCTGGTCGGAAGTGAGACTACAGTGAGTGCGCACACACATACACACACACTGTCTCATCCCTTTCTCGTTATTAACAGTGCTCCCTCTCTCTCTCTCTCTCTCCCTTTCTCTCTCTCTCTCTCTGTCTGTCTGTCTGTCTGTCTATGTATCTAGCAGTAAACAATACAATCTGCTGTCTAACTTCTGCCTACCTTTCTCTGTATACCTACCTGTCTCCCTGTATGTCTGTCTGTCTCCCTGTCTGTCTGTCTGTCTGTCTGTCTGTGTCTCCAGGACAGTCCTCTCATCTTGCAGTCAGACAGGAACGTCACCGTCAACGCTCGCAATGACCAGGGTGAGCTTACAGGCCAGCTGACTATCGGTAAGACCTGATGCTGCCTTGCTCTGCTGCAGTGGTAGTGCCTTGCTCTGCAGGGAATAGAACTCCTAACCCTGACATTGTTATGTGCAATTTGAGGTCTCTCTCTCTCTCTCTCTCTCTCGCTCTCTCTCTGACAGCTTTTAATGCTAATGGTTTGTTGATGAGCGTATGGAATTCTCTGCGCTCGTCAAATGGATAGGATAACATTACTGTACTCCGCTAACTCTGGCCCAAGCCAGTAGGGGTCAGTATAGAGTCCAATAAACGTTTTCTCAACGCAGGTCAGACTGGGAATCTTTTGAAATCATGGAGTCATGAAACACGTAATTGAACTGTGACGGATTCTGTATCGCTGCCAAGCATTCTGGCCTATCCTGTAATTCCCGGACAAAAGGAATGTGAGAGTCCATTAGGATGTAAGTGAGAGGAAGTCTCTCAGAAATGTATTGAATATGTGCTGTCGCATTAAGAAGCTGTAAAACCACAATTCAGAGAATTGGACATAGAAAGAAAGATAGAAAGCATGAAAGAATAAGATAATATGGGAAATAGTCAATAGTATGACATCTTCTAAATGTGCTATCGCTTTAAGAAGCTGTAAAAATGAAACCACTAGGTATGAAGTTTAACCTTAATGCTCAGAGGTCTCAAGGAGTAATTCCTACAGTAAGTGGTGGAACACTATAGCATACGTTTTCATTAATGGGCTTCACGGGAAAATGAAATGCAGCCAACGAACCTGGAACCCTCCTGTGCCCGGCTCATGCCCATTATCGACCCAAATGTCACACACAAAGATGGGGGACTGCTGGGAAATCCACAGAGCAGAAGGGCGAGCGATCGCTAGCGGCCATCGGAGTCTTTCACGGACGTTGGGAATATATTTGACCAATTATCACAAAATAAACAGTGTGAGATGCAGCACTGTTGCTCTGTTTTGTATCGCACCTCTGTGTGTGCGTGTCTGTGCGTGTCTGCGTGTGTGCGTGTTTGTGCGTGTCTGCGTGTGTGTGTGTGTGTGTGTGTGTGCATGCATGTAGGTTAGTGTGATTGTGTGCTCTGCATGGAATAGAACCCCTAACCCTGACAGTGCTAGAGTGTGTGCGTGTGTGTGTGTGTGTGTGTGTGTGTGTGTGTGTTGTAAGTGTGCGCAGGTGTGTGTGTGTGTGTGTGTGTGTGTGTGTGATGGTATTATTGACTTTTCATTTTTCTAAGTGCATGAAGTAATGAATGGCCCTTCTGCTCAAGGAGAGGCTTGTTCTGCTCATTACCTGTGTGTGTGTGTGTGTCGGTGTTTGTGACAGGCGGATGGTCATTTCCTCAGACCTGCTACAGAAGCAGACTGTAATAGTGACTTACAGCTACAGTATTTACTCCTCTCATCTCTCTCTCTCTCCTTCTCGCCCTCTCTCTCGCCCCCTCTCTCTCTCTCTCTCTCGCCCTCTCTCTCGCCCCCTCTCTCGCTCTCTCTCTCTCTCTCTCGCTCTCTCTCCACCCATTAAGCAGCCGATTCCCTGGAGAGAATGTTACCTGCTAAAACTGCAGATTTGCTTTTTATCACGGCATCTTTATCCTGTTCCACTAATTATGTTTCCCTTTTATCGAGGCAGCATCGCTCAACTCACATTGCACCTGCCAGGCCAATGCCTTCACCACCAGGGTATGAGCTCTTTTTCGTTAGGGGACTAGGAACTAGGAACCTTATCGTGTGTATAATATTAGCCACTCAGTGGTTGGCATGGGGATTTGACTGCTTTATTTTTAGATTATTTTATGTTCATTTACATAGATATCTTACTACATTTAGCTTTAGTTCATTTTTGAGTTGCTGGTGCTCTGGTCAGCCAGTAAAGCCACTTTAAGCGTTTTGCTTGGCCCATGTGACCTTGGTCATCATTCTTCAGACTACATTTGTTATAAAAATACAAGTCCCACTTCCTTTTGTGGGTCATGGGTTTAGAAACGTCTTTTTCACAGAAGATAAGATAGATTGAAATCCCCCTTCCCGATGTGGGAGAATGTCAAACTTCACGAACATGGGATCCAGATAATTCAATCACCCAGCGTCGTGAGGAATTGTCTGTCAAGCGCGGCAACGGGGTCCTGGAGCTTTTGCTGCAACAGCCAAAACAGCGGAAATGTCTGCTAAAATTGGTTTGTGATTGCCACCCCAATGAGCAACCCTCCGCTCCCCAGTACATCTATTCAGCGCATCACACACACAATCTAATTAGGAATCTACATTTTTATGCATCCCCCTGATAAATGAATGAAACAATCATATCGCGCAGTCATCACTTTTTCAGCGAGACTGAAGATTATACCATTATGTTTTAATGACTTAGACACGCAGGGCCAATAACTGATCAGATTATCTGCCAATCACTCCCTCCATCCAATCACAAATGCCCACACTGGCTTTATTTGGCACCTCTGTGATTGAATGAATGCGTTTTATTGGGCAATTAAAAATACAAGTAGCTGGACATTAACAAACTGGGAAACACTTAGAGGACAATCAAATCTTCAATAAAAACCTCACATTTACTGAAATTGTTGTCATTTATCCTTATAATCATCCTTTAATAGCTACCAAAGCTAATTGCTGGAACCCTGTTTAGACTACTGTGCATTATAAATCCTCAAAGTGCTTAATGCCAGATATGGCTGTCATTCCATTGCATTATTGTGTGTGTGAGACCCCTCGGCATATTAATTTAACGTTCCATAAACCCATCCTTTTGTGCCAAGGAGTCAGGTTTGAATTGCAATGGTTAGTAATAACAAAGAAACGGCTGATGACATATTCTGCCATCTGCCTACTGACAGTTTTACAAGACATCGTGTTAATAAAACACAAGTTCAGTTGGTCAGGGTCGTATTTTTACCAAAAGGTACACAGCACATTGATATTGTTTTGATAGAATGGACCATTACATATCTTATGACATACAGGTATTATGTAAAGAGGATTATACCCATACTATACAGGGAATTTACTGCATTAACAATAGATCAAATCCCTTTAAGAGGGATAGGTTTACTTTTTCTAATCCCAGACCATTTGAAATGATATTTTCCTAATGGGCTGTTTAAAACATCTAATTTTCAGAAGTGTGAAACGACCATTAGTTACTGGACATCACATATCTAGTGCCGGTTTCTGGTACAGATGTGTGTGATTACACCTATTTTCAGTAAAGCAGTCTGTTTTAATGCTGGCATACACATTCCCTCCATTCACTCCATTAGAGGACCAGCGAGAAGTGTCAGCAGAAGTTTGAGGTTGTTTAAAAGGGTCTGGGTCGAACAAATTGAACTCATCCTTTCACTGAGCAATGATCCATTATTTGGCTGTGGTGAAATCTCCTCTTGATATTTCTCAGTGCACATGGCAAAACATGTCTCCACTAACCCCAGAACCCCGATACTGCCATGGGGCGTCAGGTTTACTATGGATGAAAAATGTCATTCACATTGAAACGAGCTAGTTTGTTGGCATGGCTTCTTGTGACCCCTCATACCAGATTGTTGTAATGTGTACTCATCTGTGATGCAAAGCTGTGGCTTGTCTGCTACAGTGAACATCAGAGGGGTGCAGCGGGGTCCGAGCCCCGTGCCAGACAGCGTTAGCATGAAGTGTGGTGCAGTGTGGTCCGAGCCCCGCGCCAGACAGCGTTAGCATGAAGTGTGGTGCAGCGGGGTCCGAGCCCCGTGCCAGACAGCGTTAGCATGAAGTGTGGTGCAGCGGGGTCCGAGCCACGTGCCAGACAGCGTTAGCATGAAGTGTGGTGCAGCAGGGTCCGAGCCCTGTGCCAGACAGCGTTAGCATGAAAGGTGCGTTTGGTCGGTTAAAATCTAAGAGACACACACACACACACACATACACATTGCAGAGACCCTTCTGAATAATGTATAGGCCACGTTGCACCAGAAACAGCAGTTTCCTCACACAGCAATGTGTGAGAGAGACAATAGGACACAGTAATAACTTTGTCTGCCTGGAGGCATGTTTGGCTAGCAGTTTGTACGTTTAGAAGTATATGCATTTTAAATAAGATAAAATGCCCGAGCGCCCTCTAACTCACTTTCAATTAAGAACACATTGCAGCAATTCCTGCAGGGTTATTTCTATTTACATTTCCAACAGAAGGAAAACGTTGATATCTGTGGCAGCTTAAGTGAAAGCCACTGCGCAGGTCAACATCTATGAAGACCTGTCCAAACTTCTCCTCAAGTTGCGATAGCTGCCTGTTCTGTGTGCGTGGGAAGATAAAACAGCCCCGCCTCTGTGAATGGGAACACAAAGTGGTGCTGACCGCACCACACAACACTACCCCAGCATTGGCAATGTGTGTCCAGTATCGTGGGTGGGGGGGTGCATTGGCAATGTGTGTCCAGTATCGTGGGTGGGGGGGTGGGGGGGCAGAGCTTTTGCGGCAGCACACTCTTTCATTGAAGAAATAGGCGGGGGAAGGGTGGTTATATATCCCTGACTCCACCTTTAAGCACAGTAATATATCAACCATTTATTTTCAACGTGGGGCATTGCCTAACCCAGGGCTCTAATAATGGCAGCCGACAAGTGTCAGTTAAAAATGTACATCTCACTCAGGGCTCAGCAATGTGTCCAAATAGAAGATTGTCTCCCACAATCTGTATTCATCCTCGGGGACATGCTGTCTTTAATTATTTCTGTATAGGCACTTATGCTAGTCACTACACATCTATCAGATCAATAATTCCTCATACTGATGTACTCAAGGACATACAGGCTTCATATTAAACTCAGGGTGGAATTGACTTTTTGCCAAAAAGTAGTACTGTCATGTAAAACTATGAAGATCTCTTATCACGTTAGAAAAGTTTCAGAGATAAACAACACCAGCATGATCATCAAAGTACATCCTGGCCTGTGGGTGTTTATTTGTTGGATTTGTATTACGTAATCCTAGTCTTAGTCTAAACGATCTACAGTATCTATGCCACAGATGTCATGGGCAGTGTTTCTTGTCCTGTTAGCCCCCGTTATTCTCAGCAGATGTCGCTAACCATATGAACACAAGCACACACAGTACAGCGGTGTTAATACGCCGTTAGCTAAAGTAGAGACGTATGTGGGAGCACGAGTGGAACAGTGGGGGTGTTGCCTTACGCCATATTTTGCTGAGGAGGTTGAATGTGTGCAGCTCCCAGACACATACATCTACTACCTAGTTTTGACATGGCGTTGGGAGATGACACTTTTACCACACACCTAGTTGCAGCCTGCGGCCTCTGGAACTGCCAGTCAGTCGGCTGTCAAGAAAACCGAGACCATCTCGACCTATGCCTCCCTTCAGTCTCTACATTTCCTGGCCTTGAAAGAAACTTGGATCACTCCAACCAACACGGCCACTCCTGCGGCCCTCTCAGCTGCTTACTCCTTCTCCCACACACCCAGACCATCTGGCCGGGGGGGTGGAGCAGGACTTCTCATCTCTCCAAAATGGACCTACTGTGCTCTCCCTCTTCCTCACCTGTCCATATCCTCCTTTGAGTTCCACGCTGTCTCAGTCACC
>JAODOY010052412.1:0-15938 GCA_025399855.1 Forbesichthys papilliferus | reverse complement strand
ATGTTGTCAAACCCTTTATAGAAACCATACTGTATATAGGTGTTTTAAATGAATGTTGTCAAACCCTTTATAGAAACCATACTGTATATAGGTGTTTTAAATGAATGTTGTCAAACCCTTTATAGAAACCATACTGTATATAGGTGTTTTAAATGAATGTTGTCAAACCCTTTATAGAAACCTTACATAAATGTTTTAAATTAATGTTGTCAAACCCTTATAGAAACCTTACATAGGTGTTTTAAATACATGTTGCCTCTATTAGGCCTGTTCTCAGGTTGATGTTGTGCAGAACTATTCTACAATGTATCTAAGGTCAGCAAAGGGCATCTCAATAGAATCAATCACAAAGAAGGTGCCAACCTTAAATAACCTTGTTGTTTACATAGCAGTCTGGGTCTTTTCACTTTATATCAAATTTACCAGGCACGCCAGTTGGTGTCTATCAAAGCTTACCGTGTGATTGGATGACTTTTAAGCAGAACAACAAAAGTGTCATGGTTATTTCCAAACACAGAATAACAGTTGTTACAGTTACAGGGCAGGATGGTCTAGTGGTCTAGGTGTTGGGCTGGAAGGTTGTGAGTTCAAACCCAGGTTTTGACCTACTTGTAAGCATCCTTGAGCAAGATGCCTAACCCCTTGGGTAAATGTGCGCATTTATCCAAAGGGCTTTACAGTATTTTTGTCTCACATTCACATTAATACACCGACGGTGATTGCTGCCATGCAAGGTGCACCATTTAATTAGAAAGTATTGCTATATTCCTTACAGTATAGATAATTCATTATTATGTATTATTATTTAAATAAAAGCAAATAGCCTACAGGACCTTTAACATGTAGTCATATGAACTAATATCAGGAAATAAAACTCTTGCCTTCTCCCCCACATCCAAGGGCAGTGATGGTACCCTGACAGACCTTGTGAGTTTCTATGACGTCTCATACAGCGTACTGAACCACCCCATTCATAGAAGCTTGAGGTCAGCAAATCTTCTGTACTGGGTCTCTACGGCAACAAACCTAACCAATATTGTGGAGGATGTGCTGGTCTTCGCTAAAATGGTGAGTGTCAGTGGACCAATTAGCCTGGTCAAAAAACATGCAAATAATGTGTATGTACTGCATGGGATCTGATCATAATTGTGCCATTTTTTTGAATATAGAAATGACTGAATACTGTATTATAGTAAAGTAAATCATAGACGATAATGCAATAACATGTTAGAATACAATGACCTTTAAGGTTGCATACATTTCTTGATTTTAAATAAAATAAATATGAAATATTATTATAAATAAATAATCAATCAATTTCAATTAATGCAAATCAATTTGCATTAAGATGTGTGTAATATAAAATCTGACTTTGTCCCTCTCACTTTACTTTTTTACCTCTACTGTTCCCTCCTTTGCCCTAACATCGCTCTCTGACAGAAATCTTTTGATGTCTTTACTGCTCTCGATGTGATGGGGAACTCATGCTTCCTGGAGAAGCTCAAGTTTGCCATCAGTGACAGGAGTCTCCATTATTACCTTTTCAACTGGAAATGTCCCAACATAAGCCCTGAAAAGGTATTCAGCACTATTGCCAAAAGCCAGTTTCTTTAGCCTGGATACAACTATAGTTATTTTTTTCCCCCACTGGTTAAGTATTGCTAAAATGCCAAAATGTAGGTTAATTGTAACATGGTAATTCATTTGATTAATAATGGATAATAAACAAAAATAAACGGACTCTTTCAAATGATGTTATATATTTTTATAAGAATTTTGTGATCAGTGACTAATTGTAATGACGTGTTATATGCTTATTTTATAGATTGGCTTGTTGTTGCCCAACTAACTCTCACCACACCAAAACACTGTAGGTGTGACTGAAGACCGGAAACACTGACTAAAGACACCAACATATATTACATGCAGGCATGATGCATGTATAACATTTTCCCACCATCTTCATGCAGAACATGCATAAATTGGTGCTTCGAAATTCACCAGAACTCAGGAAATGAAGTGATTGAGGCTGTTTGACATGAAAATAAAGAACTATTGCTTTGGTAATGTGACTTATAAGATACATAATAAATGCATATCAATGAAATTAAATATGTATCTTTGGGTTCATGTTTTGTTTGACATAAACAAATAATATGAAGAAAGACAAACGCGAGACAAACTATGGCTATGTAATTTTACCAATTTGAGCAACAGGTGGCGCTACAGACCTGTAGGCATATCTCTGCGGACTGCAGGCTGGAGATGACGGTTTAATAGTTGTTGAATTTTCCTAATGTTTCAATTTAGGTCTATTTGAAAATACGGCACAGCATCCGTGAATCTGAATATTGTGTGAAACGTATTTAGGTACCCCCATAGATACGTATTTATTTGTAAGATAATTACTTTAATTTACTAACTTATTACAACATCGCTCCAGTGTGTTTCTCAGGGGCGGGGTTTCAGGTTTGAAGTGAGTACTACTACTGGCTGCTTACCGCACAACAGTACTGTGAAAGTGGCAACAGTATAGATAGCAGAAGGTTATACGTAAGTCTATAGCGTGCGTCATGTGTTGTGTCTACATACTCTCCACAACCGCAAGGACATGCTTGGTATAAGCTAAACTGTTTCATAACGAGGAAATTGACGCATGATTTAGCATTTTTGCCGGTTGTCTCGCACTTTGAAAAGTAACAAAGCAGTGCTGTTTCTATCGCATGTGCATTGCATTTTGTATTGAACTCACAATAATAACCGTTGTATAGCCTGATAAGTCGTAGGCCTACTGCAAACAACGTCGCATTTCCAGCTATAGCCTATGGTTTGAATGAACACTCGTGTTCATATTAGTCTACTTTGGGGAATGACAAGTATTGTCGTAGGTAACTACACGCAAGCTTTCAGGTAAGTTAATGTCATATATTTGTAGAGAATAGCTACGGTACAACATGAAATTGGACTCAGTGAGAAATGTTACATCTTTTTGACTGATGTATGAGATGTTGTACGGTACAGTTTATTTAGAACTGTTTTGACGTCTGTTTTTTAAACCACAGTTGCACACTCATAAGTCAAAATGTTATTGCATATCTGGTGTGGTTTCCTTCCCTGTTATTAGCATATTTCACACTGTAACATACTTCTACGATAACATTCTTGCCATTCTTGACACATCGAAATACTACAAATACACAACAGCTGTAACCAGGACTGTTTTCAAATGTGTCAGAAATACACAGTGAAGGCGCATTGCATTTTCTTAGATGAAATGCCCAACGTCCTGTGTTTTATACAGTAAGATGCTTATTGTGTTTTGTGCCTGATCAAATGATAGCCTGTCTAAGCCAGCTGGTGTAATTCCCCCTATTAACAGGCCTGCCATTCATGTACTCTGTCCCAATGAAAAGGCTGCACAACAAAGAAGGAACCACGTCATACCACCTAACCTTATTCTTTAACTGTGTTTATCTGGCCCAGTTCCCAGAAGTGTTCTGGTTCGCTGTGACCGGTTGGCTTCAGTTCACCAAAGCTCCATACAGTCCCTCTGCAAACAATGACAAAGGAGTGAGCAATAGGGAATGTGTTCAGCAAAACACCTGTGAAAACAAAGATCTGCATGGAAAAGCTGAGGTCCAAAATGAAACCCGGTAGAATGACTTCAACACTGACTCAAGGCCTGACTCGTTATCATTTTCCCATTTGTTTCTCCACAGATATGAGAAATTGCTAGGTATATTTGACAAGGGACTGGGTTACATTAGATGTTACACAATGGTTGTGAATCAGAGTAGGCCTAATATTTGACTTTGACTCCACGCTTGCCAGCCCTATGCAAATACTTGCACACTGCTTTGGTACCACAAGCACAGCAATGTGTATTACCTTTCTGTCGTCTGAGTGTGCTATTGACAGCAGTTGCTTTGTGAGTTGTAGCTAATGTTTGGCAAATGTAATAGGCCTATCATTCTGCTTTGCTATACTGTTGCAGCTCTTTTCATACAACTGGTAGTACAGCTCTTAGCCTTCGTCACCTAGATTTATGTTGCAATAGCACACTGGACACTCCTTCCACATCTCTTAAGCTGTTTTTCCCTAGACTTTTGTGCAGGGATTGGCAGTTTCTCAAATACTCAGACCACCTGTGTGTGTGTGTGGCACCAAAAACCACTCCATGCTCAACGATCACATTTCTTCCCTATTCTGTATGGGTTGAACAACAACTCAACACTTATCTGAACTAAGTTGAATGGCTGCCGCCAAATGATTATTGTATGTCACTTGTTTGTCATGGAAATACACATGTCCTACATTCACCTATGCAGAGCAGATTGAACAGAAAGTCCCCCCCCCCCCCTCCCCTCCACACACACACTGTTATTTACCTGTCTTTTCTTTGGACCATGTCATAACTAGAAACAAACAGACAGTGGCTGCATTGTTGTTGCGTAGTTAAGCAGCTGTTACGATGTAGCGGTTAGTGTTATCATTCACCTGAACATGTCGAGCATGTCCGCGGTGTTGCGTTGCCTCTGGTGGGATCTTGTTCCTGGGAAGTGTGTGTTGTAGGACAGATGGGCACATTATTGATGGGGGGCTAAATGCTCTCATATTGCCATTTAAGATTTATTTGGTGATTTAACAAGCAGCTGTAAGCCCCGTGCATCTGAAAGCCTTTACTTAAACGAATCTAGGTTTGGTTTGGATATTATATTATGGCCCATCTGTGTAACAGTGGTCACAGTAGTTCTGTTACAAATAGGTAACTGTTATGAGTACGCCGATACCTGGAGATTAAATGTAAAAATACAACTCCAAGCCATCGGTATTGCCTAATGATGAGAAATACTTTAAAATCAGAAATGTTGCCATAGGAATTTGTCTGGGCCGTTTAATAACACGCTCATTTGCCTTTGCCCCCCTAGCATCTGTTTTCGTGACGCAGCCTCTCCCCTAAGCACTCAGCAGAGGCTAATGTCAGCGTCCCTGCCAAGCAGTTCCACAGTACCAATATTGACATTACGCAGCGAAGATGTGACAAACACGAGCAATCAGAACTCCCTGTGGAAATGTGCTTGGGGTTACCCGGAGGCTAATCTCCTCTAAGACATATTTATAAACTTCACTAGCAGTTAGTGTGGCCAGTTTCCAGCATCGACACTTAAGAAGATAACTGTATTTGGTCAGTGGCTGTACAGTTTAGAGCAGAGAATATGCTACTCCTGTCCTGTTATTGTTGTTGTGTGGGTTGTTGTTTCTGCCCAGCATGCAGGTTACAATTTCCAATTAGAATTCTTATAGCATATTTTAACATAAGCGATTTACAGTGAGTGCAATTACAGGTAGACCTATTGGGGCAGGTAGCCTAGGGCTCAGGCATTTTGCTCAAGGATGCTTACATGAAGACTGGAAGTCGAACACGTACACAGATCAAGTTTCAGCATGTTTTTATTAATGTCCTTCCAGCTCTGGGGCATTTCTATTACTACGAGCTTGTCTTTCTTGAAAAACTGGAATTAAAGAGTTAATTCCTTTGCTTTTATACTGGATCTGTCATACCGTAGCCCCTCCCCCGTCACAAGATTGTAGACCCCCTAGCCCCTCCACCCCCTACGTGGTAGAATGTCAGCTTTCCAGATGGTGTCCGTGCCGCACAGTGGACACCCATCCATGCCTCTGCAATCTCTCTCCCTCACTATTTGAACACATCAACCCCCTTCACCGTTACATACAAAGCCATCACAAGTGTCAGGGTTTCAGCCTTTGGTGATTCCCATAGGTCCAGGGGGCCTGTATTGAATAAACTACTTAAAACAATAAAGAAATAGTATTATGTACAGTCTGGCAGCGCTCAAGGAACATTAGTGATATGAATTGTTGCTGTAGCGGGATAATGGCAAAATAACCCTGCATTCAGATAACTATTTTGCTACATAATTTTTCCCATCTTGCGACCTTAATTTAATAGTTTGAATGCGGCTGTTAAATACAGCCGCTGATTATATTCCAGTTTGTTTACAGTAAACATCAGGACAGCTTATCAATTCCCATTGCATTTCCCAGCCTGTTGTGCAGGATGAGTGCAGTCTTGGTTTAGCAGGTTCTTCCAGAAGAATACAATTGGAATACAAATGTCCTGATGCTTCAGGGAGCAGCAGAAAGTAGGAAAAGGAAAAGCATTTATGAGAACTGCTCTAGCCTGTGTCAGTCTGCTTGGAGGGGGGACGGTTGTCACATTGGCTGTGGCCTTACGTGTTCACTTGCTTCACAGCATAGTCCGATAAGGTTCTAGAGAACTAGCATGGTTTTAAGCGTTTCCCTCTCCATGTACTGTATGAATAGCATTTTTGCAGTGAGGTAACGCTCTCTAAAGCTCACCTGGGAAAGTGTTAGGACAATGGGAGAAGATGGGGTTAAATATACTGTAGGTAGTTGAATCTACTACATCTGTCCTAGAAACAGCATGTGTGGGTGCTAGTGTCTGGCCTACATTAACTCTGAAAGGAATCCAACTTGGCGTGTTGTATTATTGTGTGTGTGTGTGTGTGTGTGTGTGTGTGTGTGTGTGTGTGTGTGAAATAATCAAATTTTTACTCCTTTTTTCTTTGTTGTAATTCAATTACCAAATGTAAGAAAACAACTTTGTTAATCAAAGAAATAGCTACCATGACGTTACACAACATTTATTTTATTGTATTTATTTATTATTGTATTATTGTATTATAACCAGTAGATGGATTGGTAAACTGTGTGCCAGGCTGTGGCTCAAGCTAGCATGAGCCACACAGACACACCTGCGTTGTTAACAATGTGCTGCTGAATAATGTGCTGTCTGTCAATCCATTCCAGTTCAATACAACTGGTGTCGTATTTTACCAATTTTTTCACACAACACAGGTTAATTGTGTCAAACTGGATGTTAAACATACACTGGGGAATCCTTTGGAAAGCCTAAACAACTTGAGCTAACTGAGATTTTATAAATCTGTTAATTTCAATGGGTGTATGTATCAGACGTTCAGCACAAAGATGCTTAAGTGATGTAGTGCCAATGGACAGAAGAGGATGACACTACAAATTTGATATCTGAAGAACGCCTCTTAGTGTGTAACATAGATGGTTGCTCACCTTTTTGAGCAGCATAACCAGCTTTATTCCACTACCATTTATTTTTCCTTGTCCAGTTGGAATGGCAAGTGTGAAATATGGGCTTGTGAAGCCCTGTGAAATGTAAAAGTAACGTACCTACTTATAGTAGGTACTAGTAGGTATATACTAGTATATAGAAGACTCCTTCTATATACTACTAAACAAACGACTATTATAATCCATACTATTAATATGACAAAAACTTTGATTTATGCTGCAAAACCAGAGCTTATAGATATGTATTTTACAACTACGCCAGATCCAGTGTTGCTATTTAGCTGTCACAATGTGGTAAACAAGTCCAATGTCTTCTTTATGGACATTCATTTGTGTTTAATTCTTCCCACTGATGAACACCATGCACTACTGTATCAACCTGCGTCCTGTCGCTATGCTAATCTGCGCCAGCACAGGCCTGACCAACACCAGAGGTTCTATCGGCTTAACCCAGAGGGAAAGTCAAGCTCCAGGGCTAAGCCATGGCTTTGCAATGCTAATTCCTCAGAAGTGAGAGACAGAAAGAGAGAAGGGAAAGGGAGATATTCACACTAGGGAATGTGAATGTTATCTAGCAACCTCGGGCAGGCAGTGAATCTGCAGCACACGCACACCATACCGCTTACTGGGATTCTATCAACACAACCTTCCTGGGATTCTATCAACACAACCTTCCTGCATTTCCCCAGTCGGATTCCATTTAATGATTCAGATCTTTGGAAGACTGCATTGACCCTTTACAATACAATACAATATATAATATTATATCAATTAGCCCGGCTATATCCTTCTGGGAACAAAGGAAAAATTTGTCTTCTAAATTTGTATTTTTGTAATTGCCTACCTATTTTTGGTTGAAAGAACATTTTACAATTTAGACTTTTTACTACCAAAGGTAGCCTGGTGTAACCAGCCACGCTCAATTGGGCTCCATACTTGGCGTAGACCTCTGGTTCATTTTGAAACTAATGGACAGTGCTGAACCAGTCTGCATTGCTACAAGTGTTTTGATTGTTCTACCACCATTTAAAAACACCTTTAAATTCAATGTCATGGCTGTGAGAACGCTAATGTGATCAGGGTTTCTACACTGTAATCTCTGCTAAATAAATTAAGCTGAGAGCATAGTCGGGCACATGTTTGGGCACATTCATGTGATTGACAGGCAAGGTAGATTTGCCAAATTAATCAAGGCCTTGACTGGTCAGAATGTTCAGCTGGCAAAATTAATGTCTTCTTTTCTTAGTGTAGGGATCCACTGTCCTGCACGGTGCAGATGTCTCCCTGCTTCAGCATCTACAGGGCTGGGCACCACTGTCTTATGGGTATTACATTACATTGAATTGGCCATTTACTGTTAGACATGAGTATTACCTGTCACCATCTTTCAGATACAAAAAGCCTCAACTACCTGGTAAATAATGATTTCTGTTTCAACATCTTCTCCTACAACAATAGCTGTGTTTACATGGACCCTATTATTCCGATTGGAATCGGTTAAACCCAAATGAAAATTCTTCATATGAACACCACGATCAGAAGAGAAACGGCCAACATGATCGAAATTTAATTTGGAAGTAGAGAAGTAGTATAACCCGTTCCATAACCCGAATGACTAAGAATAATTCTACAATGTAAACTGTTAAACCTGATTGCTTCCAGGTTGCATTATCATGCGCATGCCCCGTTTTACGTTTTGTGTGATGTCGGTAATCAATTCTGCACAGCCACATATATGTATTATAAGAATGGTACAAGGTCTACAAATCCACTGCGACTCGTGCAAATAAGTGAATGGGCGTTAGTAGCGGCCACTGAGTTATCTATGTGTGACTTAATCTGGAACCGTACATTTCTCCACCAGTCACACAAATAGCCTCACTCGCTGACGTACTTATAACTAGAAGCTGGTTTTACCATTTGCTAGGACACGTTACATTACAAGCTAGATAATGTGTGCATGTTTAAGATCAATTCCGATAAGTTGCGACGGCGCATGTAAACACCAGACCCGATTAGGAGATATCCCATGTAAACAGGTAACCTGAAACGGTTAATCGGAAAGATTTTACTCAGAAAGACAAAAAAGTTATTATGTAAACCCAGCTAGTGTTGAGTCATTAAGTAAACTAAGATAGTCCTGGTGTCCACTATAATTGACAATAAAAAAATGGGCTATTATTTCAAAACATAAAAAATGTAATTGCTTTCAGAACTTAATATATACTTCATGATTCTAATAAAATAGGACATATATGATCATCATAGTAAAAAATACAATAGATTAACAATATTTGAAGTACCTCTTCTCTTTCTAAAAATGTGTTTTTCTATGATGGCCATTTTGGATGGAAAGAAAGAGGTTCCCCACATCCCAGCCTATCAAGTTACAACACATAAAGAAGCTCAAAAGGAGGTGCATGTGAAACCAATGTCCATTATAGAGGATTGGCTAGGAGTATAAACAAAGAGACCTGCTTTGTTGCTCTAAATAGGACTACTCAACATAGTTTAATTCACTATACTCAATATATAATATATTAGTTTACTGCTGCAAGTTGTTGTATTTTACACATTTGTTAATAATGTTTTCTTTATTGGT
Source organism: Forbesichthys papilliferus (assembly GCA_025399855.1). Taxonomy (NCBI): domain Eukaryota; kingdom Metazoa; phylum Chordata; class Actinopteri; order Percopsiformes; family Amblyopsidae; genus Forbesichthys; species Forbesichthys papilliferus. The sequence continues at coordinate 6,187 of JAODOY010052412.1, read as the reverse complement.
GTCCTCATATACCATGTAATCTTACGTGACTTTTGTGTAATGTAGCAACTTCTGTTAAGTAAACTGCACAGAATGCAAATCTGTATACTATATTCAACTCATGCGGTGGCTAGTAATTTATGTCTTGAAAGGCATTAACTGATACAAATTATGCATATACAATCAATTAATGTCCATTGTTGCCTTGAAACAATATAACACTACTATATTACTAATAATATATTACTATTACTAATAATACTATAAAACTTGTCCGCAACTAATAAAAAAAAGGCCAGTACTCCCGACACTGAAATCCTACTTTTATTGTTGTTATGTATAATGTGTCAGGAGCCATATCAGATTTTGCCCCAATGTAATGTAAATGGCAAGTTTAAATGTAAAATTTAAAATGTAAAATGTTAAATGTTAAATGTAAACACATTTTAATATTTTTCACAGTTCCATGCCCTCTGCCCAGCTCACCCGCTCTTAAGGCTGTACAAGGCCTCGTCCACGTTCTTCTGGTGGAAGCTGGTCATGTAGCTGTGCATGTCCCGGTAGTTGTTGCGGATGTTGCGCTCTGTGCTGCCGTTGGGCACCGTGCCGAAGCGGAATGGCGGAGAGAAGTCGTTGGGCTTCTGGAACTGTGTGTGTGTGTGTGTGTGTGTGTGTGTGTGTGTGTGTGTGTGTGTGTGCATACGTGCGTGTTTGTAGAGGTGCAGGCATGTGCGTGTGTGTGTGTGTGTGTGTGTGTGTGGACAGACAACACAGGGAACATGGACAACCGAGAGTTAGCGTGTTAGCATGGCCTATGCTCGGGTCAGGCAGTGTTTAATGCTCCGCTGAGCAGGACAGGGGCAGCTCCTTGCTCCTCCAGGGCACCGACAGAACTAATTGCTCTCCTGGAGCAGGGGGAGGCACAAGGGAGGCACAGGAGAGACACAGGGGAGGGAGGGTGCACTCCCTCCCCTCCTGCGCTCTACAGGACAAAACACACACACACACACACACATACCTTCTTGTCCGACAGGCCAGACACCTGGTCCACGTACTCCTCCTGGATCATGAAGGCGGCCAGGTTGGCGGTGTAGGAGGCCAGGAAGATGACGGCAAAGAAGGCCCACACCGACACCATGATCTTGCTGGTGGTGCCCTTGGGGTTCTGTACCGGCACAGAGTTGTTGAACACTAGCCCCCACAGCAACCACACCGCCTTGCCGATGGTGAAGGAGGGCCCGCCTGGCTCTGGACAGCAGAGTGGGGTTGTGAATGAAGCTGAGCTCTACATCCACTGTAAACAATCCCCAATGGAGCGTGTCCAGACCGTGTTCACCAAGTGCATTGTGGGTCAGGTAACACCAGGACACTTTTTGTTACTCATAAATAATCTAGCCTTACATCTGTCGGGGACATACCTGTCCACTCCGCAGTCACCATGACAACCTACATGTTACTGACAGGCAAGACTCCACCTTCATGTGGCGGCAGAGCAACCATGACGGCCACAGGAGAAGAACTGAACCAAAGATGTTACAATGATGTAATAGAGCAGTGTAATGTGTTTCAATTTCAATGGAGCAAAAATGTCACGCTTCTGGTCTCTTAAGTGGGTGTGTCACCACAAACAATATGCATTATGATTATGAAGAGCAACACCAAGAAGATTGAGCATTGTTTAGTCGTTCTGGTTTGCATAACGGGTGTTAAGTAGGCCCCTACCTCCCCTTCAAACTACAAACTCGCTATGTTTCTGTAGTTCTACTGGTATGTGTGTGTGTGTGTGTGGGGGGGGGGGGGAGGGGGGTGACAATGACGACCACGAGAGAAGAAGGGGTTGGGGGGGGTGGATAATGACGCAGCAGGCTGCAATTAGCCTGGCTACAGCTGAAGCTGCAGGGAAAGGCGTAAGGCTTAAGCGTACAAAACCACATCCTGGCAAAGTCTTTAGACTTACATGCGGGTGTCGTGGAAACTGAATGTGTGACACATCAGCGTTGTATGTGTGTGTGTGTGTGTGGATGAGCGTGAGCGTGCCATTGTTCCTGTGAATTATAGGACATTATCCCACGAGTGGTAAAGCAGGATTTCCAAGCCAACAATTACTGACCAGTCAATAGCAGAAAGCAGCAACATGTCTCTCCTGTGGCATGCCAGGGCTGTAGTAATGCACACCACATGTATGCATGACAGGACACCTACATTTACACAGCGGCCATAATCAGTATGTATTTTGCATCAGTTGCCATAGTAATAAAGCTGGACCACGGCATAGCATTAATGTAACACTTAACATCGTGAAGTACAACATATTACTTATTATGTATAACAAGTAACACTGCTAACAGAAAATAGTGCCTGTGTAATTACTATGTATTCTGTACATAACGCCACTCCTTATGGACCTGAACACTGCCAGAATTGCTGTACACCCACATCTTCATGGAGATTGTGGCCATAGAACTCTTTGAAATTCTGGTCAGATTTTCATTGACACACTAATTACTGTTTATGGGGTGAAGTGTTCCTATAGTGGATTTGGCTGTCACTGGGGGTTCATTTCAGCATTTGTAGTTACAGTAGCGGTGGTTGAAGGCATTTGTGAAAACACCAAATGGTTTGTGAGTTAGCCAATCGCAATACGGTCTCACGGGACACGAGTTCATGGCCAGGTGTAAAGGAATAGATCTACCGTACATCCATGTCAATAATCTTATTGGTTGATATGAGAGCCCATGTTATGTAGAAGCACCTTAAAGCAAAGACATGCAAAGAGTGCTGAGATTAAAGACACCATCTACTCTACGTCAGGGACTGTTCTGAGAACGGTGTGATGTGTGTGTGAGCGTGTCTCTCACCTCTTCCATCTGCCAGGCAGCGATTGTAGCCCACCGGGCTGAAGTACTCAAACACAAACACGGCTACGGCCGACACGATCAATAGCATCACAAACATCATGACCCAGACATCAGCACTGAAAGGCTCTGAAAGACACAGAGAGAAGGCTTATTGTTTCTGTCATTAACCAAATATAGATAAAGAGTGCAGGGAGGGTTCCTTTGACAACAAGCTCTCGCAAACTAGTCTGGCTGTAAGCGGGACTAACGTATCTCTTTCAATATATGTCCTCAATAATCTATGCCGATAATATTTTGCAAACACTTTACATTTTTGGTGCCTATTCGGTGCCTATTCTAAACGATTTTCTGTCTTATTTCAATGTTGGACTGGAATTGGAAACGTTTGCAGTTGTTGACATATTTCATATTTCCACTCGTCTTCTCGCATTGGAACTGACCTTAGGCTAGCAGGCAGATCACATGTAACGCACACATGCAGTACACTGCCTCCGGGAGACTATTTAGATGTGACTGACGTGTGCTCACACAAGCTGTCAGTTGATAGTTAACACTAGCAGGACGTCTAGCTCGCTGAGAGAGACGGTGTATGGAAATACACATGAATTAAAATACATGGACGGCTCCCAATGTCACCTTGGATGAATAAATGTGAGATTTCTGTGAGATGTGATCATTGGCGTTGAATAAGCATGTATAGATGTCTACTGCTACATGTGTGTGGGGATGGTTTTGAATTATTATTGTACAGTATGTTGTTGTAGTGTCATCATTTGTGTGAGTGTCTTTATAAACTGCCTTTCTTAGGCAGAGCTCTACGGTACTGAAATGAGAGTGACTTGCCTGTTCTAATTAAACTGAGTGACGGTAGATTGCAGCGTTAAGCAAATGCCTTGCAATAATTTAATAAATAGCTCTAAGTGCTTCCTTGTATTCTAATTAGTGTGCAGATGGCGAGATATATTTGCCGGAATTTGTGAATATTGTTGTCAGATGTTGAGTAAACACTTTTTACGGAACCATACACGTGCGTGTGTCTGTGTGTGTGTGTGTGTGTGTGTGTGGGGGGAGGGGAGGGTAGGTGGGTGTGCGTGTGTCTTGTACGCCCGCCAATCTGACCAAGTGCGCGCTGCCTCACCGAGAAAGGCAGATGGGGAGACGGTTCCGTTGCTACGGGAGACCATGACACTGATCCCAGTCTCAATGAAGGGCACGGAGAAGTCGATAACCTCTGACCTCTCCTCGTTTATGGTCAGGGAGCCGACGGCCATATGGGCGTTCTTCAACACCACCTGTGACCAACAGAAGACGGATCACGCGGCGCTAACACTGATGTACGTCACAATATAGGAAACATTACACCACACATCAGCAGGTATATGCAATAACGTTGCTCACACGCCATCGTGTTTGCTGGCTGTGGAAGAGCGCAAAACACGCCATGAATTGCACTGACCTTCGGTTCACAAAGGTTTTGACCTATGAAAATGTGGGGTGCATTCGAAACAGAACAACAATAGCTTTGCGAGATCTGGGGTTTCCAGTACAACGATGAAGGCTAGTGTAGAACTTACATCGTACTATGCATCGATGAACTAACGAACTAACGAGCCGAGGTACGACTGTTTCCCAAAAGTGCCTGATTCATATGAATAGGTCATCATCTAGCTCTGCAGAAGCCAACCCATACATTTTTGTCATTGTTGGAGCAAAGAGACATCTAAAACATGCAGGGCAGTACCTCTCCAGGACCAGGATTGGGCACCCCTGGTTTGAACTACAGTATGTTGGTTTCAACCACCCTAGTTCAAACTACAATGTTTCCAGATGTGTTCGGTCTGACTTTTACAGCGAAAAACTTGTAAAAACACACAATCTTTGTCATGTTATAGCTGCATTCAATAGCCTAGGGCAGTTGTGATTATATTAAATGATAAAATTATTATCTAGGTTATACATACAACCTGCTCATAAGATAGGCTCTAACAACAAACATAACAATAATACAAATATTAGTAGGCCTATATATAGGCTAACATCAGAAATGATGATGCAAAATAAAACTATAACATTAATCTAATCATCATAATAACAATAAGGAATACATTATTAATATAATATAATGTGAATCAGATGTCAGTTTGAGCCCAGGCAATTTGTACAGTGGTTTGTGGTTGTCAATTGGATACGTGCGTGATCGTGATCGTGATCGTGATCGATAGTCTCTCTCAATAACGCAGGTTCAAAACACTAGCAAAGAGTTGTGTTTTTAAAAACAGCAACAAAAGCACTACTAGATTAAGGTTAGAATAACAGACATACTCTTTATGCGACATAAAGAGGAAAGAAAGTTATGCTTTTTCATCTGTTTTGATCCTATAGCTGAAGCCTATAGTAAACTGTGCGCATATAGGCTACATGTGCAACTACATTCTACTCATGTAAGCCTATTGAGAAATAGACTACATTTAAAAATAGGCCTACTTTTACAATGATGTTAAATTACATGAGTAGAATGTAGAATGTGATGCAACTGTGTAGTTCCAGCCATGTACTAGTTAGCAACGATGCTTTTGGGAAACGCACCCCTGGATGGTCGCGCTTCAATTTCATTTCACAGTGAATATCAGTGTGGAAACCCTCAATATAAAAGTGTTTGTCACCCGTTTAGAAAACAATCAGGCCAATCAGCAGCTAGCTGAAGTTTTTCCAAAGATGAAACAGAAGCGTACGTCATACATTTCACTTTCCACTGTTTCCATCTGATTTGAAACATTGTGATTGGGTGAGATACTGTAAAGGTAGGAGATCCAATAATATGTAAGGACGTTTAATTAAAATGCATTAGAAGTTCCAGACTGATTCTTATGGAAAAATCAAATTGGAGCTTGCAAGAACAGGATAGTGTCGTGCTAGAACAACACTTCAATAATGTAATGCTGGTTTCAGCCACAAGGGTCATTCCAGACACAAAACTGAGAGTGTGCCGTTAAATTCAGCTAAACGTTACTTGGTAGAGTGCATACCACTTGACTGCTACAGCAGCAATACTGTCGCTCTCCTGCTCACTCTCTGCCATTCTGTGTGCCGATATATTTAGCCTTGAGTATGCCAAGCCCGAGGACATGTGTGTGAGAAGTCAGTGCCGGAGACTGTGTTAATGGGGAATATGTAGGCCAGAGTTAGCGAAAGAATCCCACACACAGTTCATTTCACCGTTTGTGCCATTTATATTATCGCAATTTATGTCACAATTATCTGTTTTGTACTCTCTTGTTTCTCTCTCTCTCTCTCTCTCTCTCTCTATATATATATATATATATATATATATATATATATATATTCTAAAA
>JAODOY010052401.1:0-18457 GCA_025399855.1 Forbesichthys papilliferus | reverse complement strand
CAGCACTACCTCACATATAGTCTCAGCCTCTTCCGTCCATCAGCACTACCTCACATATAGTCTCAGCCTCTTCTGTCTTCTGGGCCTTATTTTGACCGTTGAGTTTTTACTAACTTTTAGACTAGTCTAAATGTAAACTTCAGTTTAAATGTCAGGAAAATTAGTCTTTAGGAACATGTCATTTATATAGTTCTAAATCACATTACAGTCTCAAACAACCCCCCCCCCTTCCTCGTGGTCTCTGGAGGGTACCATAGAGGGAGGAATCCACCCCTCCAGGACGGTTAGGGTGTCGATAAGGAAACAAGAATTAGCAATTATACTAATGTATAACATTGTGCAGTAAATAAAAGCTTACATTTAGCAATGTGAGGAACATCCCTTGCACTCCGTTACCTGGGTCTGTGCGTGCGCGTTTGTAATGTTTGGGCAGCTGCCTTTTCAACCCTAGATTGAAACATGTCCGGTTGCATGCTGAGTATAACAAAGTCAACAAACACCGCAGTGTAAAAGCTAATGAGATCAGTCTATGCTATCAATAAATGCTGTGAGACATTTAGTGTCTGTGTTTGTTTGTTTTCTAATGGACCCTGAGTCTGATAATTAGTGTAAATAAATGATAACCTAGTAGTACTTAAAAAGTATTTTAACATTAGATTCAGGGCAGGGTACTTCCATATGTAGCAGTATTGAATGTATGCAGGCATACAAGTGTGTGTAGAATCCATGTAGAAACCATGTTTGAAGTTGGTAACTAGGGTTACGTGTTCATGTTGACATCACAAGCCCACATGTAATAATGTATTAGTATCATGGGTTCACTTTCACTTTGTAGGTAGTTTGTATTTTTTCTTGTTGACCATCCTCATTTTTTGGGGGTGTTTTTAAACACAAATGGAACAAAAACTAAATAAGATCTCTGTTTTTGGAAGTGCGTCATACAAGCACAGCTGTCTCACAGGCCCCTCAGAGGCAAGTTGGGCTGTACTAGTCAATCCACAACATTGCTGGGCACAGTAGGAAGAATAATTGCAGTTGGCACTTTTTCTTCCAATAACAGAACAAGCTCCGAAAATCATGTTTCTGTAATAAAAGCAGCAGTCTCTAGTACGGTACCTATACAGTAGTAAGGATGGCACCGATATGATACTGGGATCGGAAATTGGTCCGATACTGACTAAAATAGCTGGATCGGTATCAGTGACAATTGGACAGTTGTAACCGATCCATGGGGCTGATCCAATTAAATTAATTTACATGTGTAGGTCTACTGTCAAGCATCAGCCATGTCTAACCTACCCAGGCCACACTATCAGCAGCAGGTTTCTAAAATGCATCTAAGTCCTAAAATAGAGATTGGCTGTCATTTACTTTGCATCTTAACTTAAAACTTAATTTAACACTGGAATCAGATCGGTACTCGGTATCGGCTGATACCCAAAATGCCGGTATCTGTATCGGTATCGGGACTGAAAAAATTGGATTGTGCTATCCCTAGTAAATACTGTACTGGATACTGTATGTGTGGGCATATGTATGCTTTTTGTCTGTGAAATTTAGACACCGCAACAAAGCTAGCAGCTGCTAAGGCTGTAGCGGCAGAAGCCAATGCTACAGCCATTGATGTTTTGGACCGTCTGGGGGATCTGAACCTGCGACTGCGCGGCTTAAAGAAGAACTACAGTGAGCTAGAGGACACAGTCAAAGCAGCCAATCAGATGATCCAGGACCCTGAGAAAAACAGTAAAATATTTTACTATTGGCTTTTTAAGCATTTCACTAGAACATTAGTGTCATTAGTCTTTAACAATTAACAAAAACCAAATGATTGTCATAAGTGCATTATAACCAGTCATGTCCATTTTAATATTGCATATAGAGAGATGTTCTTTATTACAAATATCAAATATGACTTTATGCTCAGACTTTATGTAAACCTGATATTTTCCATTTGTCTCTTTTTTTTCTACCCCTCACAGCTATCAGTATGTATATTTTATTTATCTCTATTATTTCTTACATCATCAAATGTGCACCAATACAGTGTTTATGTACATTATGTTGAATTCCATGCAATTTCTAAAATAATTACTAATTTAGTTTTTTATTACTATAAGTGACATTCATTGTCTTTGTATACAGATCTAATTATCTGTGTGACTCTATAGCTTGTTATTGGTGCTGGATTCAAAACATTATTTTGATAACAGTATTGGTGCACTAATTAATTCTTCTATTATTATCAACTTAATCTGCAGTAGCAATCTAGTTGCTTCTAATGACACCACATTGTGTTGTGCTCTGCTGGAGTTATGTTGTTTGGCACACAATTTCTTTCTTTCTTTCTTTCTTTCTTTCTTTCTTTCTTGTTAACATTACAACGTCAGTATGTCTACAAGGCCAATGCTTCTTAAGAGCTACTGCAATATCTACAGCTCTAGGTTTTCCATTTTAGCTTTACAGTTTATCAATTTCTTCATCCACTATGCATTTTCTATTTGTATTTGCCTTCTTCTCTTCCTCCAATATGTTCTAATATAGAATATGGAATGTCCTGCTGCTCAATAAACATTCTGGCTTCTTCTAACATCAGTAGCAAGTGTATTGTTGGATTGTGTTTGGATATTTATTTGTTCTTAGGTTACGTTATTTTAATAATGTACTCTCTCAATCAGTACATGCTGCTGGCGCTAAAGTAAAGGATTTAGAGGATGAAGCTGATAGGCTTTTGGAGAAGCTGCAGCCAATCAAAAAGCTGCAGGATAATTTGAGGCGGAACATTTCTCAAATAAAAGAGCTGATCAACCAAGCTCGGAAACAAGCCAATTCAGTAAGTTGTGAAAAGGAAACAAGTGCAACTGGTTAATTAGTTCAAAACAACCTTTTAGAATAACTTGTAGTATGTAACCATGTCATTTAAAACTGATTTTTCCAGATTAAGGTATCCGTGGCGTCAGGTGGAAATTGTCTCCGTAGTTACCGACCTGACATCCGAAAGGGCCGGTACAACACCATTGTCCTCCATGTTAAAACCACTGTAGCAGATAACCTGCTGTTCTATCTCGGCTCTGCCAAATACGTACGTATTTTCCCACAGTTCACACGATCAATCAGCCAACCTAAACAGGTTTATGTAAAATGCTGTCCAAACATTAAAGTAGAACAACACTGTCGAACATACAAATGTTTTATTCAACAAGCATTTATGACCTTACAGCTTGACCAAATGGACAATTTGCTAAATGTTCTCGACATTTCTTATGTAAGATATATACATTTTTATCACTATTTTATATTAAAACATTTATCATGGTTTTTATGAGATGGAGGATGTCATGAACAGTGTAGCATTTATCATACTTATGATTTAGTTCTAAACTACAAAAACACACACACACAAGTATGTTCCCCTTTTGTATAAATAAATGGGCTACCAAAATGTTTTCTGTAATACAGTATGTGAATAATTAATATTCTATAACTAATGTACTAATAGTCCCTAGAGCACACACATCACATAAAAACTTCCTTAAGGTTGCAATGACAACTCTGTATGTGTGTGTACAGTATATGTTACCACAAGCAAGCGCAATTAACGACAACTTTATACTGCTCTCTGCTTTGGTCTATTTTCCACAGAGATATCTCTTCTTTGTATAAACAGAGTGTGTGTGTGTGTGTGTGTGTGTGTGTGTGTGTGTGTGTGTGTGTGTGTGTGTGTGTGTGTGTGTGCAGTCTCTCTAATATTCTCTAATAGTGCATAAAGTGCATAATAATGTAGAGTTGTGTTTGAGTGTCAGAGTTGTGTAGTGTGTCCTTCTAAATTAAAACTGTGATCTGTGCTAATTAATAATCACCCTTACCAAAGGCAGACTCAAGAGATGAGTAAAGAATGTGGCTTTGTGTGTGTGTGCGTGCGCGTGTACGTGCGTGCGTGTTACTGTATATTCTCTGCATGAATAATAAGTATGTGAATAATGATGCTGTGTGTGCATGAATGGTCGTGTATATAGTATGTGTGTGGGTATGCACACTTGTGTGTTAAAGCATGTGTGCACTTTGTGTGTGTGTGTGTGTGTGTGTGTGCGTGCACATATACCTCAGAGACACTATTCAGATGAGAGCGTAAGCTCAAAATTCTCTTATTAATATTTTGGTTCATACATAAGTAATAAGGCCATTAATCAGAAAAGAGAAAAACATTGAGAATTTACTAAAAGAAAGCACAGAAAAAATACTGTGCTTTGAATTCTGTCATTGATATTTTACATTCTGTTCATCACTTAAGGCACAAAATTACTACATTGTGATATTAAAGATGAAATACAAAACCGTGTAGTCAATTTAGTAAAATTAACGCTACTATTTTTTATTAATGTTACGTTTTGTTTACCATAATACAGTTCCTATTAATAATTTCTAGCTGTTTGATTGGTTCTCAATCTTGAGCAGGTCTCACTGGCCAATAGCGTTTTAACACATTACTACCAGTAGGGTAGGTAGGGCGTTTAAACAGAAGAGCCTTGTTTTGAAACCTTGTGTTCAAATCAACAAGCTGGTTGTCTTTCTGTAGTGCAATCCCTTTCCAAAATAATTTATAAACCACATTTCCAAATCCAATCCAGTTAGTTGTTGAGAGACTCCAACATCAACAACAGTAGCCGGGCAGTAAAGTCACAGGTGACATGCCAAAAAGTATATCAAATCTGCTGAAATCACAGGAGTGCATGCAGACATATCTAATCCAGTCTTTTTTAACAGTTTAAATATCTTAATATCTTTAAAGTGGGAATACAAATAAAATGCACTTTTGCATTGTTTCAGTTTTAGGCAGATGATCAAATTAAGGCACGACACATGTAAATGGGGGTTGTGTAGTCCACGTGATTGGATATCTAGCCCTCCACCAGATAACCCCCATTTGAGGGCAGTGGTTATTTGTTATAGATTTTGAAATGTTATTTTAAATACTTACTAATTTATTTATTGATTTAAATTTGGCTAAGTGGTTAACAGTGTATTTTACTCTCCATCTAATCCATCTTCATGTCAGGTGGATTTCTTGGCGTTGGAGATGCGTAATGGCAAGGTGAACTTTCTCTGGGACATAGGGTCAGGTGTAGGGAGGGTTGAATACCCACACCTCACCATTCACGATGGAACCTGGCATAGAATAGAGGCCTCTCGGTAAGAAAAACACAAATGCTTTGATTTTACTGTACATAATACAATATACAGCCTAATATATGGAATAACATCTTAAAATGCATTTTCTTATGAACAGCTATTAATAGTTTAATAGTTTATACTAATATTTTAACAAAATGCAGAATAACCAACATGGCACTATATTGGTAAAGTATTGGGACACCCCTCTGAATCATTAAATTCAGGTGTTCCAATTACTTCCATTGCCACTTGTGTATAAAATCAAGCACCTAGGCATGCAGGCTGCTTCTACAAACATTTGTGAAAGAATGGGTCGCTCTCAGGAGCTCATCGTATTGAAACGTGGTACTGTTATATGTTGCCACCTGTGCAAAAAGTCAATTTGTGAAATTTCCTTACTACTAAATATTCCATGGTAAACTGTTAGTGGTATTATAACAATGTTGAAGTGATTGGGAAGTGTTAGGCCAAATAAAATCACAGAGCGTGGTCAGTGCATGCTGAGGCGCACAGCCAACTTCAGTCAATAGCTCCAAACGTCAAATTTGCTCAAGAACAGTTCGTAGAGAGCTTCATGGAATGGGTTTTTGGTCGAGCAGCTGCTTTCAAACCTTACATCACCAAGTGCAATGCAAAGCGTTGGATGCAGTGGTGTAAATCATGCCACCACTGGACACTAGAGCAGAGGAGACTGTTCTCTGGAGTGACGAATCACACTTCTCTGTCTGGCAATCCGATGGACAAGTCTGGGTTTGGCGGTTGCCAGGAGAACAGTACTTGCCTGACTGCATTTTGTCAAGTGTAAAGTTTGGTGGAGGGGGGGATTATGGTGTGGGGTTGTTTTTCAGGGGTTGGGCTTGGCCCCTTAGTTCCAGTGAAATTAACTGTTAATGGCTCAGCATACCAAGTAATTTTTGACAATTTCATGCTCCCAACTTTGTGGAAACAGTTTGGAGATGACCCCTTCCTGTTTCAACATGACTGCGCACCACTGCACAAAGCCAGGTCCATAAAGACATGGATGAGCGAGTTTTGTGTGGAGGAACTTGACTGATCTAAGTCCTGACCTCAACCCAATAGAACACCTTTGGACTGAATTAGAGCGGAGCCTACGAGCCAGGCCTTCTTGTCCTGTCTTGACATCTGTGCCTGACCTCACAAATGTGCTTCTAGAAGAATGGTCAAAAATCACCATGAACATACTCCTAAAGCTTGTGGAGAACCTTCCCAGAAGAGTTTAAGCTGTTATAGCTGCAAAGGGTGGACCAACTCCATATTTAACCCTACGGATTAAGAATGGGATGTCATTAACCTTCATATGTATGTAAAGGCAGGCATCCCAAAACTTTTGGCAAAATAGTGTAGAAACAGGGTTAAGAAAATTAAAATGTTTCAATTAGGATATAAGGAATTCTGATATCTTTATTAGCAGATCACACAACACGAATACAATGTAATCTTTCCACATATGTTTAAAAAAAAGACAAAAATCACACACACATATTTGCACAAAGGGCATAAGGCCTGGCTAACACTTAACACATGCTAGAGATCTCAGCAATGCTGGTGCCAAGGGCTTTCCAAGCAATCCGGCAGTCTACACCTCCAAGCTCAAAATTGTATTCTATTTCTGTGATACCAAATTACAACGGGGAATGTTAATTCTGGCTGTGAAGAACAGAGGTAATGCTCCCATTAGGCCGTCAAGTGTTTTTATAGTCAGTTCCACAAATACTGAATCCAAGTGGACACATAAACATTCTATTGCAACCTAGAGAACAACAATACAATAGTATATTGTATACAGTATTACTACTAGCCTTCCATAACAAATGTTATTTAAATAATATACAAATTGTTATATTTTTATGAGTCTAGTATTCTCTTAAAAGAATTTGTGCATTCTACTGTATTATGTTTTATAAGAAGTTATGTATAAGAAGCTTTGTTTTGATGCAAGATAATAAATACTAATAATATAAATATAAAAACACGAAAGAGTCCGCTGCTTTATCTTTACACCTTTATCTCTCTCTCTCTCTCTCTCTCTCTCTCTCTCTCTCTCTCTCTCTCTCTCTCTCTCTCTCTTCTGCAGTAATGGACTAAATGGTACTATATCAGTTTATCCGTTAGAAGGTACCAAGGCAGGGATGATGCCCATCCCTGCCAGCGCCGACTCCCCGACATCCTTTACCATCCTGGATGTAGATCAGAATGCATACTTGTTTGTAGGAGGAATACTGGGCACTGCCAAGGTACCTCTGTCTGTCTGTCTGTCTGTCTGGCTCGCTGGCTGGCTAGCTATTTGTGTCTATTTAGTTGGGTTTTTTTTTTTTTAATTAAAGAAGTTATATTTTGTACATTATATAATTAGTAATAATTATGTAATTACATTTTTTTTATACTAGTGTTAATTTCGTTGACGAATCTATGATAACTTTTTTATCCCTTTACACTTTAATTAATTCCGACGCGTACCATTGGCAGTGCATACGTGTGTTTCTTATGTGTTATGCTATTTTATTTGGTAATGTCTCTCTCTCTCTACATGTCTGCCTGTTAGAAGGCAGAGGCAGTCAAGACCAGTACGTTCACAGGCTGCATGGGAGAGACCTACCTGGATAAGAAACCTATCGGTCTGTGGAACTACAGGGAGAGACAGGGAGAGTGCAAGGGCTGTGCTGTCAGGTACACACACACACACATTCAGTCACTGTACAGTAGCACACACAGAGGCTGACCCCCCCCCCCCCATGTCTCTCTGCAGCCCCCAGCTTACAGACAATGAGGGGACGGTACAGCTGGATGGGGAGGGCTACGCGGCCCTGGGACGCCCCACCAGGTGGAACCCTAATGTCTCCACGGTAACCTTCAAGTTCCGCAGCTTCTCCTCCGAGGCCCTGCTCATGTACCTGGCCACAGAGGATATGGTACGCACACGCACGCACACACACACACACACAGAGGATATGGTGCACGCATACACACACACATATGATAATGGTATGTGTATACACACATGCGCGCACACACACGCATTTGCGTGCACACACACACACACGTTGTACACACATTGTACCTCTACAGACAGGAGATGAATAAGGTAGCATACAGACATTTATAGAAAACAATAGATGAGTTTATTCTAGCCAAGCTTGGCTAAACATGCTAATGTTTAGCCAAGCTTGGCTAAACATGCTAATGTTTAATCATTCTGAAATGTTAGTGGCTTCTGGGATTGGCAAGCTGCATCCTTTCATAGACTTTGTCTATAACTGTTTTCTCTGCAGAAGGACTTCATGTCTCTGGAGCTGGCGGAGGGCAAAGTGAAGTTGACCTTTGACCTGGGCTCGGGTGTCGGCAGTGATACATCGACCAGCCGCCACAATGACGGACGCTGGAAATCCCTCACCATGTTCCGCAACAACAAACAAGGTCCCTCTGGAAAATATTACATACTGATTTTTCATTTATTTTTATAATCATGTAATACATGATACATTATATTACATTTTAGGATTAGATTGTGGTCAATTTCTTTGCTTTTTACTGACTACTGTATAATGTGTATTAAAACGTGTTTATTACACATCAAATATATCACATCATCATCTATCTTAAATATCTCGTCTCTGTAGCCAGGGTAACCATTGTAGATGTTGAGAGCAGTGCAGAAGAGAAAATGGCTGCTACATCCCAAGGTGCAGCCAATGGTCTCAACCTTAAAGATGAGCAGAAGATTTACTTTGGGGGCCTGCCAACTATAGGCAACTACAGGTACTGCACACACCTGCAGATGTTGGAATGTGCACTGTCACATAATCAGTAGGGCTGGCCTGAATACCATTTTACAGGGTTTAAATTCTTGTTGGTATTTTAAAACCCCATTAAAAACACTTATGTTTCATAACCTGTTAAAAATCCATGCTGGCAGTCAGGACTGTTTCAATATGTGCACACAACTGAAAGTCAAGCCCATCTCTCTGCTTACAGACCAAGCTAGTTGAAACAGAAGGTGCGGATTAGGCTAGTCCAGCGAATGGAATTCCGAACATGTGGTTTTTTTCTTTTAACAAGAAACTATTAGGAGCAGGGCAAATGTGCAACAAAAAATACCGGTATTCGAATCCCAACATTTTAAACCGAATACTACCAAACAAATGCCCAAATAACCGAGTATTCTGGGCCAGCCATAACATTCAGTGAAGCACTCTTGCTTATAGTACTACAGATTGTAACAACTTGCAGTGTGTCACGTGTTACAGTGTGCTAATGGAAATGGTGTAACCTGCATTTATATCATTTTGTTCCTGCAGCATGAAAACCAGGTAAAATCTCACGATCTGATAAGTTATTTTGTTACACATTTGCTATACTACTGTATATATCACTTTTTGCATGATGCTAGCCATGCTAAGTTTGGCATCTATCTCTGTGTGTGTGTGTGTGTGTGTGTGTGATAGGATGTGTGTGCGTTCGCGTGCATGTGTATGCGAGTGTTTCTAATGCAGTCAGCTCTATATCTTACCTGACCCCTAGCTTCTTTTTATACAGCAGCTTGATTCAACTTGACGTTTGCCAGTTGAGCTTGATACATTTGTGGTAGAATGCAGAAATGGTATCACATAAAACACAGATCTTTTAAACAGGCAGGAGTGTTTTGCAAACAACATAGAGTGTAAGAGTGTGGTTCCGGAAGTACATTTCCCATTCATTTTCTCCAATGACTTTTCGGAAACTCCTAAAAGTGTTTTAAGTTTGGAACCAAGCCAGACAGCTACGAGGTTGTGAATTGATGCTCCGGTAGAAGTGACAAGTTTGTATGATATCAACCTTGTTTTAAGATATACATAATTTATTTGCGATAGCACGGATAAATACTACAGTACCCACAATCCTAAAGCGTAAGAGTGACGTCTCTGATTGGTGGAGATAACTTTCCTTGTGATACCATCTTGATCTCGCAAGCTTTACTGCCGCTTGGAACTCAGAGAAGTTTGGTGCACTCTGTTACCATGGAAATGCTTTAAACCCCGTCATGTCGGCTAGTGAGTATTGCTAGCGCCGAAAAGTATGATTGTTTATGAAAACTATTATACTAATATAATGGTATAATATACCTAATATGTTAACTGATTGAGAAGAACCATCCAAGAACATGCATTTTCTGGCGTTCGCAATGGATTATGGGATGCACAGTTCCTTCACTAGTACAATAAATTATGTACACAGTTTTGTACTTTTTGCCTTTTTTCCGTTTTTTTCCCGAAAAGTCAATGGAGAAAGTGAATGGTAAATATACTTCTGGCACCAGAGCCCAAAAACAGTGGGTGGTCACTGTTGCGCTCTGTTGTGGTTCAGTATCTGACTCAGTGTGGACAAACGTCAAATCCTTGTTCTTCCATGCCAGGCTACACTATGCTTGCTCTAGATTGCACTGGCTTCAAGGCTAAAGTAGCAATGTTGTTACAACGTTACAGTACACTGGTGACAGCAGAGACAGTAACAGGGATTATATTACATTTAAATAGATTACATTAGATGGGATTTAAATTGGGTCTAGTTTGGTTTACGTTATATTACATATACATGGATTAAATACTTAAATTACTTAAGATTTCAATTACATTAAATGACATACAATCTTTTACTTTGCATCAGCAGACACTGATGCAAAGCAAAATAATATAAGAGGTAGTATGGGTTAGGCATGTTGGATGTTTACAGGCCTATCATATTTGGGACTAGATTTTGGTTTATTTATTTATTTAGATTGGATTATATACAATATTTACAGCACAGTAGTATTAATAAAAGGTACACTACATTAGAACTACAGTCTGCCTATATACATACATATATATATATACATATATATATAAATGTATGTATGTATATGTATGTATGTAATTCCAAAGAAAAGTGTGTTAACCAGTATGATTGTCTATAGGTCAGAGGTAACTCTGAAGCGCTATGCAGGCTGTCTGCGAGATATTGAGATCTCCAGGACCCCCTATAATCTATTAAGCAGTCTGGATTATACGGGGGTTACTAAAGGATGTAGTGTGGAGGTAGGTCAGCTAATACAGGATCTATTGTGTATGAATCTGCAGGTGTTTGTTACATTGACCTTTACCTCTTATATAACTATGTTCTGTCAATGCTATAGTCATATTTATAAATCATGTTTATATTTTGACACTGGTTAGTTCTGCTCCTAGTTTGTAGACCATTTCTAACCCTAATTCAGTCAATGTACAAATGATCTGATTTAATTTATTAACATGCTGCATGTTCAAATGCACATATTGTAACATACCTTTTTTCCCTTTAGAACATCTACACAGTCAGCTTTCCCAAACCAGGCTACATGGAGCTGTCTGGCTTCTCATTGGCTGTTGCCACAGAGATTACCCTGTCCTTTAGCACTCTGGCAGACACTGGGACCATTATATTAGCAGTGGGCGGGCCTTCTGCGATAGGCCTTCAGGAGGTGCGACTTAACTTTTCTCAATTTTACTAAACAACCTTGTCAATTTTGTCTAAAAATGCATTTTCTAGCTTCAAGGCTAACTTCTGCTACTAAAAATATATACAAGGCTGCCATGACGTTTGTACAAGCTTATGCAATTTGGTGGAAAACAGACTTTTATATGGGTTTATTTGTTGAGGTATAGTACAATATTACTGTAAGATCTTGTTTGTATGGGCTTCTGAAAGACATTCCCTCATTCCCGATTACCTTGGACTACTGTAAATACTCTATTTGACTATTCTGTCATCCAGGCTCAGAAGGAACAAGTTAGCCGGAAGAGAAGCCGCAGACAGTCAGGAGAGGTGTGTCTTTCACACATGCACACACAAACAAACACGCGCACACACACACACGCACGCACTCACAAACACTTACCTTAAACAAAGTTTCCATATGCACATATTAATGAGAGTTGTGTTTGTTGGCCACTGTACTGATTGGATTGTCTATAGGCCAAAACACACATGGGGCACACACATACTGTACTCATTCAGGCGTGCACACACACACACACACACACACACACACACACACACACACACACACACATACATGGTTTACTAGATATAATCATTGGAGACACATAATCATTGGGAAACAGGCATATTACATCATTTATTGATATGCATACAGTACATACACATGCATAATTACAAAATAATTTAATGTAGATGCACAAGGTTTCTAAACACACACAGACACACATTACATAAACTGTAATGAGATTTAAGTGTTGGCTACTGGGCTGATTAGATTGTCTTTTGGAAACACACACACGCATGCACGCACGCACACACACACACACACAGGTTCTTGTACAAGTGCCACTTTCTCTACCATACACCCCTGATCTTATGCCTGTCAGCAAAACGGTGTTTCTGTGTGTTTGTGCGTGCGTGTGTTTGCGTGCATCTCTCTCTAGGGGTCTGTGTGGATGAGCTATGAAAGTTAGTCTGACACATTAAAAATAAGATTGATAGCGTGTGTTTGTTGCTGAAAGTGTGTGTGTTTAATAATGTCTTCATATCTGTGTGTGTGTGTGTGAGAGAGAGCAGGACAGAGGGTTACTTCTTGCATATCCATCATCACTGATTGTTGGGTGCATAAATCTATTTTTACTAACTACGCCGGCAGGCAGGGTAGACCTGTGTGTGTGTGTGTGTGTGTGTGTATGTGTGTGTGTGTGTGTGCGTGCGCGCATGTTTGCTTGTCATTGTCAGCCCCTGTGCGCGGGAAGAGAGAGAGGTTAAGCGAGGTTAAAAACACCATCAACTCAACTTGGCCCTGACTAATGGATGTTTTGGAGATGAAGGGACCAGGGCAGACTGAGAGAGAAGAATGGCTAGATGCATTTGAGGGAAGAAAGGGGAATAAGGGAGATAAACATGAATGGTGAGGAGCTGTAGAATGACACTGAAGCCCGAGGTAATGCTATATGTGCATTGTTTTATATCTCCTATAGCGAACTAGTCGAATAAAGGTGCTAGGTAGTTAGCATTTTAGCTACAGTATATTTGTAGTGTCATTTGATAGAAATGCCATGTCAGTCAGCTACATATCAGTGAGGAACATGCTCTGTGAGTATATCCGCCTCTGTATAAGTCGATTTGCATTTTGCCAGCTACCCAAAGATTTCAGAAATTCCTGAAAGTCTCCCTTGCCCGTCAATGGGCTTTGCAACAGTAGACCGACAGGCTCCGGAGAGCAGGAGCAGAGGAGGACCAGGTGGGCTCAGGGTTGTTGATTTTCAACAGCTTACTTCATTTAGTATCTTCTTTAGTTAGCGGTTAGTAGCTGTACTGTAGGTACAGCTTCTTTAGTTAGTGGTAACAGCTACTAACCGCTAACTAACCGCTAACTAAGAAGATACTAAGTAATGTATTGCTCGGTTTGGTCTTTGTATGTCTCAATATTCTTTTCTAATTAAGCACATGCCACTAAATTAAAAGAGGTCTTTGATTAGCCGACACATGGTTATGACTAGCGATTGAGTTAGTCATAGACAGCCCCCCGCAGCGGCGAGGCATGTCGTCAGGGGGAAATATCATATTCAGAAATAGCCTGGTACCACGGAGCTCCCTGAAAACCGATGCAAAACACCTGACGCAACATCTCGTCAGCTCGCCCGCGCTGAGAGTCACTTGTTCAGATGCATGGGTGCATTCGGTAACCCAGAGAGCGTCTATCTATCCAGGCAGTGTCCACAACCTAGGGCATCCTGCTGTCAAGCAAGCCAGACACGACCATCATTTAAAGGATTCATCATTGTTGGGATGCATTTAGTCTGTAGAGAGAGAGCAACAACAGGCAAAGATAAAATGTTTTGGTATTCTAGAACAATAATACATTTGGCTTGCCCTATAATTCCAGTGTCATCAGCTAACAGAACCCTTATGTGTGTGTGTACCTGACTGTGTGATGGTGTACCTGACTGTGTGATGGTATATCTGCGTGCGTGTGTGTGTGTACCTGACTGTGTGATGGTATATCTGCGTGCGTGTGTGTGTGTACCTGACTGTGTGATGGTATATCTGCGTGTGCGTGCGTGCGTGTGTGTGTGTGTGCTAGCATGCCAAGCTGCCTGTTGTAGCTACACCTCAGTTCAATTTGTCCCCAACCTCAAATTGAAATTCCATTTCCAGGTGGTAAATTGTCTTCCCACTTCACCCCCTGGCACCCGCTGAATTAAAATTCAAATTAGCCTGACCTCCGCCTCTCTCTCTCTCTCTCTCTCTCTCTCTCTCTCCCTCCATCTCTCCCCCTATTATGCTATCCTCTATGTTCCTCTCATCTCTTGTTATCCCTTCCCCCGCTCTCCCCCCCCCTTCTTACATCTTTCCATTATGTAGCCCACACCACCTCCACCCCCCTTTATCTCTCCTCTCTCTCCTCTCCTCTTCCCTTGTTCCCAGGCTCCACCTCCTAATCCTCTCATCCCCTCCTTGTTGATCCCCGTGCTATTTATTTCTTCTCCTCCTCTCTGTGCTCTCCTCCCCTCTCCCTGCTCTCTTCTTTCCTCTCCTCTCCCTTAACTCCTCCTCTCCTTATAAACAGTTTTAATAAGGATGTGCCTTGTGTTTTGCTTGCTCTGTGTGTGTGTGTGTGTGTGCGTGCATGCATGTGTGTGTGCGTGCGTGTACTAGTGCCCTTTTATAAGTTCTACTGCTCCAGCAACATCAGCATTTTGAGCCATGACCCCCAAACATATTATGTTCACGTGGGACCTCCCCGTTATCATAACATAACAGCATCCACAGTATACAATATCAGGAACAGCACTTGTATAACACAAATGCATACCGGTTTGAACAGAGATAATCTAACAAAATTGTTATCCATTCATTTATTTATCCATCAATTATTTAATCTACATTTTAATCAACGTTCATTCATTATTATATGCTGTTTGTCGTTCTATGGGATGAGAATCCTGCCACAATTCAAAACCTAAAATATAAGTTTTGAAAGGTCGTAACTTAGAGTGTGAAACCTCAAAATCTAATTTGAATGTATGAAAAAAAAATTCCAATCTCTGAAAACACTAGTTCTCGTTTTACGGTGTTACGAACACACATTTTCAGAGTTTCAAACTTAGCAGTGTTCTACCGGCACATTTGCTTGTTTTCATGGTTTGAAACCTCATGAAGGTTGTTCTGAAAAACGGGGCGCATATGCTTGCAAAAACGTTTTGAAACGTTGAAACTTGCAGTTTGAAAGGTTGAATCTTTCTATTTGTGTTGGCAAAATACGTTTTGAAATGTTGAAACCTGCAGTTCGAAAGTGCGAATCTTCAGAGCTGCGTTCACTTTTCAGAGATTCGCCCCCACCGTTACGAGCTTATGAGTCAATTGAATCTTGGCAGTGTTTTCATGCACGTCTCAGTTTGAAGCTCCATAGAAGTACATTCGTAATCTATGGTTCGTAACTACGAAGGCTGGGGAAGAAAAAAAACAGCATTTTGCCTATTGGTCAGTTTTTGGATGCGTAGTCCAATCACAGGTCGTATTTTCTGGATAAAGTGTGATTTACCTTCTCCCCCAATCGTATGCACGGTGGCTGTCTCAACCAGGAAGCTGGAAGTCTTAGTCAAACATTGAGTATTGTCGTACATTGTATTAACTGTGAAGTTGTAATCTTATCTATGTTCAAATGTTTATTTTCATGGCTGACTACTAGGCTACATCGCATTAGTGTTGGACCTGGTTTTGCGATTATACATTGCACAACTCAACGGTTGTGCAATGTGTCTACGGTACTGTAGAGATACATGTGCTGCTCGCTGCTTGTGCAATATGGACAGCGATTATGTTCAAGGTAATTGCATAACACAAGGCTGGGGTAGAAAAAAAAACAGCCTTTTGCCTATTGGTCAGTTTTTGGATGTGTAGTCCAATCACAGGTCTAATTTTCCGGATAAGGTAGAATACATTCTTCTTCGACTGACGTTCTTGAAGCCACCGGCAACATCTTTTAGGTGGTGGATAATATTTTTATACGTTCCACTAATGGTATGTAAGTTTAATTTGTCAAATATTTACACATTTTGCCAGCCAACTATTGTGCTGTTTACGGTACTGAACTATTCATTTATCTCTAATGTTACGTATTGAATTGTGATGCAGCTATGCTTACATTAGCTGACCAGTAGATATCAGCTGGCTAGATGTAATATTCAGTTGTTAATGTGGTGGGAACAATTGTTTTATAAATCTTTTTTTTTTGTTTTCATTCATAGTATGCTACAGTAGCTTTGTTTCTGCCACCATTGGACTGCTAACCTACAAAATGTAGTAGCAGATAAGTAGCAGCACGATAAGCCTTATTGTTATAGGTATAACAAATGTCATAGCAGACACTGTAAATGCATTGAATTGTATTTTTCATTACCACCAAGACTCATACTGTATTCATTTGCACTTGTCATTATGCAATAACACACTGTATACTGCAAATTCTAGAATACTCATTAGCTATTATGCTTTTTCTTATGCTTTTGCAAATCTGGTTAAGGCATTTTATCGTCTCTACTTTAAAACAAAGGAAGGTTTAGAAAACAAACATGCCCACCACATTGATCAAATGTACAGGCACTTGACCAGTATTTGACAAGTATTAGTATGACTACATAATGAAGATCTGTTAACTGTTACTGTACACAGAAAATGGTAAGCGAGAGCTTGACTTGGAGCTGCTGCTAAATCTGGAGAGGGCAGATGAGATGTTCAGGGACCATACTGCAGAAGATAAGCAGACACTTGATTTGCTTGGGCTCTGGGGGAGCGAACATAGTGGCAGGTATAGATTCAATCCAACATTTGACTGCAAATAACCACACAAGCATTGCACAAAACCTTTATTGAGATTGCACGTGTTTAATTCACTGTCACTAGATGGCTTTAATTAGCTTGTTTAGGTTATTAAAAACAGTTCTCAAATGTAACTATAATACAAGTTATGACATGGTGTCTAGCAACAAACCACCTTTTTGGACATTACACTGATTAAATATCACATGTCCAATTAAATGAGGTGAAATCATGGGTTTGACCTTTTTGTTTTTAACATGTTTAGTTGAAATAACTAAAAATATATACATATGTACATGACCTTGCAAGAAGTATATTTGATGTTTTAAATACTGTGTGTGTGTATATGTATGTATTTATACATAAAATGCTTTTTTCTTGACTTCCTCAGGCAACATTGTGCAGTTGGACGACTTTTATGGGAATCCTGTTTAAGCATGGATACAGTTGTGCTCAAAAGTTTGCATACCCTGGCAGAAATTGTTAAAATGTGGCATTGATTTTGAAAATTGGAAACATTTATTTACAATTTATTATCAACATTTATTTACAGATAGGCATATTAAGCCATGTATTATTACATAGTTGTTGAACTATAGTAGCCTATAATTATAACCAGTCACCATGTTTACTGTACTATTACCTATCACTGGTAATAACTCTAATAACACTGGAAAATTTACTAAAATGTTCTACTGTCTAAAGTACTGCTTGTTTTGTCCTTATTGTCTTATCATTTTAAAAATGTTAAGTTTCAGTAGCCTACTTTCATAGCATCTTGTTTCCCAGACAACAATACATGATATGGTGGGGGGCAAAGTCTTCCATGGATCAGGGATCCCCAAGCTCCCAAGAAAATTAATATTCCCCACCCCCCCAAAAAAAACTAAGTCATTCGAAAGTGATTTAGGCAGTCCCACAAGTGGTGAGGTAGACGACCTTCGCTTTGCCATCAGCTGCAAGACAAACTGCAAAGATAGAAATTGGTGTATTATTAAATATATTTAACTGCAGTATGTTACGTCTACCAGTGTAGTCGATAGGCATATATGCAACTAGATACAATAAGGTAGCATGGGGTAAGGCCTATGGGTAAGACGCCCCCCTTTAAGACCAATGCCTATTCAAGATGACTTGCTTGTGCTATAGCAAGCTAATATTGCTAGTTGTAATGTTAATCATAAAGTCAGCCAATAAGTCTTAATTAGACTGATAATATATTTATTAGAGATATTGTGTCATCTTAACTCCAGCATAACTTTAAAATCATCAATGCCCATGGGTAGGTGTCTTAATCCATATGGTGGGTGTGTGTGTCAAATGCACTACCCTCCATATGATTCTCATATTAACAGTCAAATAAGGTGTGTAAATGTATGCCCTTATGGACATCTTGCCCCAGGGAGTCTCTTTCCCCATGCAGTAGCACCCTAAGATAGTTTACCAC
>JAODOY010052390.1:0-18464 GCA_025399855.1 Forbesichthys papilliferus | reverse complement strand
TATAAAAATGTGCTACTCAGCCTATATTTATTTTAATGTATTTTATATGCAAATTATTACAATGCAACATGTCAAATGTGAAATACAGAAAAGTACAAGCCAGGTGTCTGTAATGATTATGCAACGATTATACACTGGTATTATCACCCGTGCTCTTTTTTATTTATTTATTTATTAATTGATTATATTTCTATTATCTTCGACTTACTGATAAAACGGTTTAATTTAGTATTGATTGTTCATGTGATAGTCCATGACAGAAGAACACTGCTGTAATAGGGAACATTTTACATGCTCTATGCACTAAATAAATGTTCAACAAACCACACTTCCTTCCACAGAGAAAAACAAAATATGTTAAGGGTAAAAGTGAAGACAGGATGAGCAGTTCCAGAGATAATTTGGTTGTTGTTAGCGTCAAAATGTGTAGGCTGCGTGCGATTATCAGGCTCCTTTTGTGGTTTAGATGCACTTTGTATCTCAAGTGGGTTAGTGTCAGTCAGTGGGTGCATGTACTGTATGTGCATCTGTGTGCATGTGTTGGTAAAAATAATACTGAAAAGCTTTTTTTACTGTTCAAATGACCTTGTTTCTTATCTTTCCTCATCACTTATCAACCTATACATAGCATGTAGTATTTCACAGGTGAACTTTTAAGTTGCCGTTTATGTTCATGTGAACAATAAAACTAATACTTGTACTGACTGACTCATCTTTCTTATTTTTCCATATATTCTTTTAGAAAAAAGCTGTAAGTGAGAGGTTTTGCAGTTTGAGGATTTTTGACCTTTTTAAGACTGTCAAGGATAGAGTGGTATCCATTCCATGTTTCAATTCTGACACTACCGCAATGTGTGACAACATTTATTTGCTCTAATAGAAGAGAGACATCCCTCTGGATCTCCAAAGCATCCGCCTGGTTCCGGCATTCCTCTAAAAACACTCCAGGTGTTCACAAACCAATGGGGAAAAAGTCTCAAAAAATAATTAAGACCCACTCTTACTGGATACAGCAATCTCCGATTCAGCACTGCCAAATAAAGACTATGTTGAGCTCCAAACAAAGAGCAGCGTCAACTTTATTCCAATCCACTTGGGGAATGTTAAAGGCGCTCCAACAAAGTAATGCATAATGCACGGCCATAAACCATAAACCATCTAGGAGTTGGGAAAAATATGTGTAAATTTACCAAGACCACATGCTGTGCCCAGCCATAGAAGGATGAGATAATTACTGCACAAACCTTGGCAAACTTTTACGCAACCAATTCAGAGCAAAAATAAATGACCCACTTACAAAGGATGGAAAAATAGACAGGAGGGTGCCTGATCAATATGGCCCATTCATAAGTGACAGGTTGCAGTATATTTTGCCCAAGAGCTTATTCTGGATTGACACTTTGTCACGTGTAATTCAAGTATAGGGCGTGACTTTCTAGTGTTTTTCTTTGAATGACAGGCTATTGCAAAAGTCTAAACCAATGCTGGTTGTGAAAGTGACTCAACCTGAAAAAGACGGGTTGAACATGAAACAGCTGAACATGAAACAAACAAAAGAAAACTTGAAACACTTCAAAGCCACGTGACTCTGCTCGGTGTATGATAGGTCAATGCCCACTGAAAAAAGATGGAGGCCCGGAGGTTGCCTCACTTTAATAAACTGCACACTTTTGTGTTGTTTCACAGCAAATTTCTGCCAACTTCAGTGTTCATTGTCAGCAAAGATGTGCGTGTGGAGCTCTGTTCTGAGCGGCATGATGCAACCTAGCTGTAATACCAAATAGATAATGCTGCTAGCTACAGAGTCTTTATAGTCCCTTCTTTTAAAAGACACTCTTTTCATATTGTTAAGTTTCACTTTTTTTTTTTAAACTCCTTGAGCCATGCAGGGGCCTTTTTATTTTTATGTCCAAGATAAAGCTTCCTTAAATATGACAAACAGCACCGTAACCCCACATCAAAGCATGGTCAAGAGGATGGGTTCATAAAGCACTTTTATTTATACTGTAGGTGTCCCTTATATTTATACATTTTTTATTTATTTTTAGGAACCATTAACATATCTAATATTGACAGTTAAATCAATGTGGTTCAACCAAATCAGTTTCAATTCTAGACTGCTTTTTAAATATAAATACTCTATGAGTATGACTCTAAACATATCAAAAATGCTTCTTGGCTGTGGATCTTTTATTTACATGTCCTTAGACAGTAATTCAGGATTTATGTGCTTTCATGTATTAACTAGATCGTTAGGTCTATACGAAGTTATAATAAACAGAACCTCTTTTATGTACAGTAGGCCCAGTGTAATGACATCTACTGTATTGTTTGTGATGTGATGATGGGATACAAGCTGCTGTTAACATTTATAGAAATGTAATCTTAAACAAAACAGCACTTACAAATTTCAGACTCTTCAAAGATCAATTTGGCTATAAATAATAATAATAATAATAATAATAGTAATAATAATAATAAATTAAACAGAGCTTTACTAAATACTCAAAGCTGTTGAATTTGACTATTTCATGCAGTTTACTTCAAACTTACTTGTGGACCTATTGTAGCTACTTATGGCTACACACAAGTGTCTCAACCCAGGTTCATGTGAAGGTTTAGTATCTACGGTGACAGATAATGATTCTTATCCTGGGTGCCTGGGTAGCATAACCTTGCATTTACCAAACTGATATTATGCTATCTACTGTACATGTTAAGGTTACAGCCAGAGCGGCACTGCATTAGCTGGGCTGAATACCATTACCAATGCAGTCAAATCAAAGCATGTAGATTCAGGGCTTTCTCAAGGCCAACTGAGAAACGCTAGGAATTCAGTCTGCCGAGTCAAACTTGAAACTGGAATTTTTCTGGAATTTTCCATTGTATATGTCATGAGGTGTTCCTCTGCCAGTATGCCATCTGGTGGATAATAGGCAAGTTGCTTAAAAAAAAAACAACCATCTGAGCATTTAGACCATGCTAGTCACCATTATTCTGCTATAACAATAGATTGTCAACTTGAACCCCTCCTGACATTTCTCTGTTCTAGACACAGGCTGACTCTTGTGAAAACCATTCTATTGTATAATTGTGTGATCACAGGTTATTTCAATATTAGTGGTAAACATTAAAATTAGTTAATTTAGCAGTACTATCCGAAGCGGCAAAGTGCAATTACTACTGTATAAAGGTATGGGTTAGGTATGGGCATCTTTTCAAGGAAGGTCTATGCCAGGACTACACACTACTACTGCATAATACTTCCTCTGATTGCCATAACTTTTCTCACACATGCGTGCACGGGCATGACGTATGCCTAAACAGCACTATTCCTACACATTCCTATACATTATTTCTACTATTGTGAAAAATAGTAAGCAAGAGAGTAAAGAGTAAGCAAGGGAAGTGATCCTTGTAAGTGTAATGAATGTTCTTATGCAATCTGAGTTGTCTACAAATGGAAATGGCAGGTCATTTAAGGAAGAGTATTTTTTTACTCTTCTCTCTCCAAATCCTATTCTGCACTTATGTATTTAGCACTTTAGTAATCAGGCCATTAGGAACTTTGTTTGATTTAATTATATATTGACATGGTAGTAGGCACAAGACAAGATGCTTTAACTATTCTGATAGAATATTGGTTGCTTACAAATTGCTGGTGTATGACCTGTCCGACTACTGACAGATGTACCACATGTAAGTCACTTTGGATAAAAGCGTCTGCCAAATGCCGTAAATGTAAGACCTTTACAGTTTACACATCCTAGTCTACCATATAGTTCTATATAGTCTATTGCAGGGACTTGCTCCCAATAAATCTCTTTAATGGTCACTTTTTCAGTCTGTGGCATACCTGTGATTGCCCCCATGGCCTTGTCAGTGCAGGTGCCTAAACAAAAACTGAACTGAATTGACCTTTCCCAAGCCCCTTTCACTTGTCCTACCTAGTTACTGTGACTAGGTAGGACAAAACACCCATAAAAAGCTATTACAGGAAAACAGACAGTTGACTGGAGTTTCCATCAGATTAAAAAAATGGTCAACTCTTTTTGGAGGACAGTAAATGGGCAGGGCTTGGAATAGGTAAATTGGTTGGCATGTTTAGCCACTTTACTATCACACCTGTACAGCGGGATATGATACCTTTTACATGTTGGTTGTGGATTAACTAATTTTGCACTTTATACATATTACTTCCACTTTGGTGTACTGTAGAGCAGGGGTTCCCAAACGTGTTTGTGCCAAATCCACCTAGAGAGGACTAATCTATTTCGGCACCCTCCAAACCAAATGACCCACCAAACCAAGTACCAGTAACGTAATTTTCAAAAATCTATCAAATTTTAGCTAATGCTGTACCCGTGTGTGCTAATGGATAGCTAATGCCATACCTGTGAGTGCCAAATATTTTTGAGCACAGCCCTCCAGAATCTATGGTGTGCACGCGGCTAAATAGGATTTCATCCAATCAGGAACAAGTAGGCTATTTTGCCACAACCTTACTCACGACCAATGAGTGGAACAAAACGATAGGAAAGCGCAGAATCCGTTCATTGATATTCTTCATTCATTCAATGGCTGCTTGCAATTTTAGCGACCCACTCACTACCACTCATTGACCCACCACCTTCTGTGGGTCCCGACCCAGTTTGAAAACCGCTGCTGTAGCAAACACATGCAGCTTAGTGTTCCTAGACCTGCAAACTTGAGTTAAGAAAAAGGCAACGGCCACAGTAATGAAATCAAAAAATTCCTGTGCTCATTAAGGGATGCCTAAATTTCAGACTGAATTAACCCTTTTATTTTTTTTAAGACCCTGACTTGATTAGACTATGGATGGATTTGGCAAAGCTATAATAAGAAATTAATAATAAGAAATTGAAATAAAAAATAAAACGAGCAAAGAATAATTGTCACCTTTGTTCTGCTGGAAGGAATGGAGCATTACGGGGTCTGTAGAATCTATCCAGTGTAGAGTGGACGTCCAGTCTCCTTCCAAATGTCTTTTTAGAAGGAGTTAAAGACGGGCAAGCAGAAAGATATTGTAGATATTCTGAAGAAAATATTACCAGAAAGACATCCTGTGTTTCTAGCCAGTAGCTAGATGATTCAAAATAATGAATGTGTTAGTTTCCCAGATCTTCTGAAGTGCAAAAAGAGCGAAAGAGTCTAAGGGCCTTCACTGTGAAAGGCCACTGTAGCAGCTCTTGAGAAACCTCTGGGGTCGTGTTGGCTCTGCTGCTGTATGATGTGAGTCTAATCGGTTCACAGGGTACCGATGGCTCTCTTAAGCTGATAGGCTTCCTGCAATCTATGCGTTCATTGATTGCAGCGCCCAGTCATTCCAATTTTCATGAATGTTAAGACCATGGGAACGGCTCCGTTTTGGAAGAAGAAAAAAAAAAGAGCGTAAACTGCAAAATAATCAGTTATGTATATATTTCTGAATGCATTTATATTATTTTATTTGTGAAGCCAAACTGCCATTGTCTTAATATGGAAAATGATCTCGGACCCAAGGCCATCTGCCAAATGAAAGTCTCTCATATACAGCAATGACACATTGTTTTATAAACTGAGCATTTACACAACAAACATGTCAGTGTGTATAGAGCATTAATGATCTCAATCCATGGAGCTAGATATTGCTCTTTATGACTTGTCTAGCAGAGGGGGTGTTCTTGCATCACACCAGCTGTCACTTCAGCCTGGCACAGCCAATAGGAAAACCAGCAACATTCATGTTAAAAGGCAAAATAAAACATTGAATAAT
The DNA here is from genome assembly GCA_025399855.1 of Forbesichthys papilliferus. Classification (NCBI taxonomy): domain Eukaryota; kingdom Metazoa; phylum Chordata; class Actinopteri; order Percopsiformes; family Amblyopsidae; genus Forbesichthys; species Forbesichthys papilliferus. The sequence goes on along the minus strand of JAODOY010052390.1, from coordinate 12,688 downwards.
ATAAAGCACATATAGATAATAATGTGGCTCATTAGTTCAAGGTCACTAGTCATTGATGTTGTAATCTAACATTTTTTTTACTTTTTTACTTTTGGAGTATTTCTTTCTCACTCGGGAGTGCATACTATTCGGCTAAATATCATTTTTTTTCATGCTACTCTATAATTTGACATTGTGTCCTGACATGTGTGGGCAAAATAATGAGGTGAAACAGTAAGTCTCTTATGTCATCATTGCAGAATATATGAGACAGGCATATCAGAATTAGTTTCATCTCCGTCCACTAACTAAATTAAGATATTTTTAATGTTTGTTAAAATATCTAGTAGAGTTGAATTGTCTGTAGGAATAAATGTGCATCCACAGTGTGTTTCAGAAACCATGGGATTATCCAGCGGATGAGTGGACTAATATTTGGCCAATCCCGCTAAACCCAAATTAGTCCAGCACATTTTCATAATTTTAGAGTATAACAGTCCTTACAATCTGGGCTTTGTGGACTAATGATCGCAAATTACTGGTGAGATCGGCAGATCCCCGTGATCCAGGGATAAACATTATCATGAAGCAATTTAAACCCCTGAATTGACTTGCCTACTGGATAAATGCCAAACACAGGTCACTCAGTATAAAGTAACTGGTGTTAACCATATCATCTACTACTGTTAGCAGGCAAAAAGGGAAATATATTCTGTAGCATTTGGATGACAATGAAAAACTTAAGACTTGTCTATCCCTATCTATCTATGCAACACTCTGACGCTTAAGAGGACAGCTTGTGTTGAGTGACCTTAATCATCAGCAATATTTTGGGCCATCACAGTGTTTGCCTCAACGTCCTGTTAGAGGGCACGGTTGGTTTGCTAAGTGTAATCCATATATCATCCCATATACAGAGCCTCCGCTGCTATTTGCCTTGGGCCTAACAAGACCCAAACACATATTGATGTTGATAATGATGTTGGATTATGTCATCTGATGTAATTTCAGCCTGTGACAAACTAACAAAACATGGATGGAGCTTTAAAGAAGATCACATTGGTTGAATGTTGGCTGAAGCTCTCTAGACTGAAATTTGATTTGATGAAACTTTGAGGGGTTTGATGAAATGTGCTACCGTAACAAACACTGTCTAATAGCAAACTCAAAAACAAATGTAATGCTTGCAGATCAACCATTCAAAGCATCGTCTCCATCATCATCATCGTGTGATTATGCTGCAAGTCAAGTTGATACGCAGAGTGCAGGGGTCAAAAACAATCCAGCATAAACCCACTTGTGATTTTTTACTTTTGGCAAATTCAAATACAAGATTTAATTGAATGTAGATTTCATGCAAATATACCTTTATAGTTTTGTGTTCAGATTTTTATATGACTTTGGTCATTTGATGTGTAATTTGTGAAAAATCGCACAATTAGTTTCATTTTAGAAATATATTGTACACTACAAGTGTTTATCACAATTGCTGCGAAACTGTTCAATAGCAATTTGGTTGTGCAGATAAACTTTCCCAGGCTGCAGATAACCATAATGTCAGACAGTCACGAATAATGCTTCACTGTCATTTTTACATACTGTACCGCCGCTAGCATGGAAATTATGTAACCTTGCAACTACACTATTAGCTAACATTTGTCCTTGTCTGTTTGGTGTGGCCCATTATCGATGGCAGCTGTTATCTGCTCAAAAGGTCAAAAAGTGACTAATCTAATACTTAGCATTAGATGGCATTTAGGAGTGAAAGAAAAATATATTTATGTGAAACATGGTGTAGGTACATGTAAGAGATCACTTTTGGAGATAAACAGGCCCCAGACATTGTAGGATTTACTTACTCATTTTAATGCAACCGCACTGTTGAAATTAATTTATATTTTCTTATATACTTCTCCTACGTTATCAATTTTAGACCAGTTGCTTTCAAACATTGGCCTGAAAATGAAGTGTATCACTATACCTGCGACCTCTGTAGTAGATATAGCGTAGTGCGTTGCAGTCTACAGTATGTGTATGTTCCAATATGTGTAGAAACATTTGGATTTGTTTTCAGCACGCACACAAAATGGACAGCTATAATTTGATAATGAGTGTATTTGCTTACAATTGCTTACACACCTTTAAACTGCATGCTGCCAGCTTGAAAATCTCTTTTGCTGTTACAGCAGTGGTCACAGGAGGACCTCCCTTTGATCAATAATAGAAATGTTACATATGAATCCATGCATTCCTATAACACTAGTTAACCATCTATCTATGTATGGTCATTTGCATCTACATAGCCTTTCTTGTGGATTTGACAATACAAAATAAAGTGTGGATTTTAATGAAAAGTTTTTTTTCACTATACATTTATTTTAAAAATGGCTACATTAAAGGATGAAGGCAAAGGGACAATTCTTTTTCAAATAAAGTGTGTGGTGTGATGCTTGTGTTCAGCAACAGAATCCTTTGCGGTACTTTCTTTTGCTTTAGGCATGGATTGTCTTTGTCTATAATTTTAATACATATTTACATGGCAAAACACAAGAATTAGAATTCATTAGTGTAATCTGAGGTATAGATCTAGATCAAGCGTTGTTTGATTAGTAGCTTTGGGACATTGGTTTTGTAGTGAGTCTGTCTGTCTTGTACTTCTGTCCCTACAAGGCCCCACCACCGTCTCTCGTGTATCTGTGCTTCAGGATTAACCTCTACTATCTCAGCTGCAGGTTTTTCCCAAACAAATACCTTTTAAATGTTTTAATTTGTACAAATTACATTTTGTTGTTTCCACCAAGTAAATGAACCTGCCAAATGATCAGTAAAGTACATACCAGCTACAATGCTGCCATAAAAAGGTACCTTTTGATACCTGAAAAAATAGAGCAAGGATGTGAACTAAATGTTGAAATGCAAGACATTTTTTATGGTTTGTGTGTTTTCATGTTCGCCATGAGGTCCACACCATGTGCTCTCCCTCTCGTATTCACGAGGAAGTACGTAACAGTGCAGGTGCTGTGAAGTATGAGGTTTTCATACTTCAGAGGAAGTGGTAGGGTGAACAAGGCAATGTGTCATGCATAACCAGCAACCATCTTATCTGATGATGGGGAACATTTAGCTCTTGTCAAATGTAACACATTTGTCAGTGTATTTGCACGACTTTGGAAGACAGCCTCCACTGTTTGCATACAACAATTCACTAAAATTGATTATTGGTGGTTCATGGGTGTGTTGAGAACAAATTGCCACATAAATTGCATGCCTAAATACTCTGCTTCTGTACATCAAAGAGATACAGAATATTTTAGCTACTGCTTGATTGATAACTTGTGTTCACAGGCTTTGGCAAGAGTCTTCTTAACTGTTCCAGGGTGTGTTTTTGAAAATCAGCTTTAACAGTGGAAGAATCATCACTGGCGGGTCCATTACAAAATTGCCAGTATGAATATTTGCAAATAAGCTTTCACACGTTACAAATGAGATTACCTTTTCAGTGTGCCCTGGAACTTGTAGATGTGAGGATGCATGGATGAAATATCAAAATAGCTGCAAACGTTTTGTTTATCAGCACGTCTCATCTTCAAGCAGCATTTCTTTACGGTTTCCTCATGCATACATGAAATAAATAGATAAATAAATAAATAAATAAAAATACTGCTTGCAGCACAAGGAAATCCATTTTGCCAAGCTATGAATTATCACTTAATATAGACATGGTTTAAAGTGCAGTTATATTTTACATTATTACAGTGTTGCTAAAAATATAGTCTTTATTTCATTTAATACCACACAATTTCATTATATTTCTTCAGAAACACTGATCACAGGTGCACTGCACTTATATAATTATAAATTATCTACAACTGATTACCAGAAATCTACATGCAGTCTACATTATGAGATAAAAAAATGCATGCAGCGTAATGCACAAAATGTTTTGACTGGTACAGTACCGTGATACAATTGGGAGCATTCAATCAAAGGTGAAGGAACAGTTATCTATTTGCATGCAATCAAGAACATGCAAATATGTTACCTTTGCATGGCAAAAGGCATTGAGGTCAGGTGAAGTGAATAGTATGATGCAGCTATGCTGGGTATCTGATAGCAGCCGTGCAAGGGTCATCTGAGGCTTTCAAGATCTGAGCAATGAGTAGTAAGTAGCAAGGCAATTTAAATTATTGGCGTTTTGCAGTACATTTAAGAGCAATATCTCATTATAAGGCATGATTTATTTGGGTACTTTTACCTACTTTTAGGTAATCCTCAAAAGTGGTGGCCAAAATGTCGAGAGCATAAGAGAGGTGTCAGAATGTTTAAGAAAAAAACAATGTTGCAGGAAGTGATAAATACCACTTTGTTCAAGCGTTTGTGCATTCTAACCAAATTAAACTTTCTATAAATAACTTTCCTATCAAACTAATACCAATGACAAATAACCATGACAAAACTTCAATAATTTAACCATAACCATTATAACTTCAGACATGCTGCTGATCATCATTCCATTTGATTGTACTTGTTTAGCCTACAAAGTGAATATTTTAGGAGAGATATCAACAGAAAAAGCCAAAAAGCACAGATAACCGTCCATACAGTATATTATCTCTGTGTGTGGCACAGGCTACTGTACCTGATCAATTATGGACTTCTGGAAGTGAGTATGCTACTATGAACAGTCATAAATGCATTGCTATTCAAAAGCCTGAAAATCTTTTTGATTGATTAACATTTCTGAACAATGAAATATCGAGTCGCCACATGATGAAATATCGACACATTGTAAAATGAGTAGGCTAAATGAAACCTCTATCTAATTTGTATTATGTTCTCTCACACCCTAAGGTAGGCTAATCGATCAACACCTGTAGACTAATATATCTAAATCGTGCATGCATGCATGCAGAGTTGTACATCAGGCCTACTGCCTTACATGGGCAAATATCTGAGGTGTCCGAGACGACTGGAATTTCAAAGTTTGACGTCACTGCCTACAACTCTCCCAGAATTTTGGTAAAAGAAGTATCACTTTTTGTGGGATTTGAAACTCTCTTATTCCTAGAAAGCAAGGTAAGGAAATCCATCGAACTTATTGGTAACGTCTTATATTTGTGACAGTTTTAATTTGACACGGTTAACAACATTAACGAAACCTTCATGTGAGAGTAGTTTGGTTCAATATGTTCTTCCTTGTTAGGATAATATGAATTTTACTGTAGCGGGGAGTTCAGAATGAGGGCGTAGGCTCCCGTAGCATTAGCTAACGCAAAGCTAACTATTATAAGTTTAGCTACTTAAATAAACGTATATTAGTCGGTAAAAGTACTAAACATGTGCGCATAGTAGTGTACATTTTAACTTGAGAGGTATCCAGCTCTCCAGGCTCAAGGTGTTTGTTTGTGTTTTTAGCCTAGTGTGCTGCTGAACAATGCGGAAACGTCACCAATGGAGAAACACGACCGTACACACCTTAGATCTTAGTGTTTTTCTCTTATGTATTCAAAGTCATTTACACCGCGAACCACTGGTTTGAAATCACAGTTTTCCTAGCGATAATCTATGATGTCCCTGAAGACAAGATCATCAGTTACGCCCTGTGATAGCACCATAGGATAGCACAGATTAACTGCATTCCTATATTTCATGCAGTAACTTCCTGGGTACCATAACCCGTTGTAGCCTGTAGGCCACTGGGGTATCTGGTTGTTCTTGTGGTAACATTTGTGGTCATTTAGCTACACTGACACACGCCGAGCACTTTCTTGTAACCTATTAGGCATACGTATTAATAGGATTTGAGGTCTTTACATTTGTAATTAAATTATTTACACATAGACACTTTAGTATGAAGTATTTCTGACGTTGGCCAAGTGTGTATATACAGTATATAGTGGTACAATACAGTTATTCTTCCTGTAGCTGTAAATCACTAAATTAGCTGTAGTGGAATTGTTTGATTGCATATGTTAAGACTTAAGTGTACATTACAGTAGTTGGTAATATATTCAATTCCACTTTATTGCAGACTCTTGGATCCATATCATAATATAGTGTCCCTGTTGTTGGACGACCTGGTTAGCCATAATGTTGGACAACCATTGGTTTACTTCAGTCATTGTTCTGCAAGTTGTTGCATTGCACATTGATTATGAATTTCCCCTTTCTAATGAAAATGTGTTAAATTCAAACATTTACTTTTAATATTTATTTTAAATCACTAACATCAAAGTCCCCTGAGCGTTACATCGTCAAACTGAATATTGGTGTTGATTTTTGACTGAGCCAACCTTAAACAGAACTCTCTTTAACATATCTGGTTAAACATGTTTGACAATATCAAAATACTTTCATTAGTATTCAATAGTTGTGGTTTGTTATTTTTATGTCACAGCCTTGTGTAATGTTGAAATAAAACACATTTTTGTGGTTTATTCATTTGTAGAGTGCCCTGCCATTAACATTTGAATACTTACTCTAGGCCTATATTCCACAAGACATGATACATTCCATGATACATTTAAGTAGGCATGAATGTGTAAACCAAATCCATGCGCTTATGTTAGGTATATAACTTTAAAAGTTATAAAGTTATACAAATGCCAGTGTTAACCTCAAGTAGCTTTTTTATTACAATATAGTAGTTAATTTCATCATGGCAACATATTTTGTGTCATAGCTTTTCAAGAATGTAATTTAATTTACCAAAATAAACACAGATTCTGGCATGTGCCAATATCTTTTAATAATATCGGCCAACTGGTATAATTCAGGCTCTAGATTTGATCCAAAGTGAAATACCTAAAATTAACACGTAGTTGTATCTTGCTCAAGGACAATGATATAGGTCAAACACTTTGAGAACAACTCTGTGATATTGAAATCTAAACCAATATATCGATAATTAGCCTATGCCACATTCTCTTAATTTATTTTTGGTTTTCATTCTAGGCTTCTGTTCTGCTAAGTGCATTTTTCAGACAATCGGCTAGAAGGCTACACCTAGAAAGAAGAAAAAGGTATGATATAGCTTTTGCTAATGACTTTGTTTTCCAACCATGTTACTGTATTAAAGGTTGTACACCTGGATTGTGTTTCCACTGTGCCTCACATTTTAGCCTCAGCACAAATGTTCATAAAAGTATATGAATGTTTATGGGAGTGGTTATAGTGTGAGCCTGGGATCACTGCAGATCGAGGTGTAGAGGAGTGACAAATGCTTAATGTGCGGAAGAGGCGTTATCATTCCAAATTCCATTTTATTTATTTATTTATTTTTTTATTAAATGCTAGTTTCAAAGGCAATTCCAAACACAAGTCGAACGGTGTGCATGTGCAACATTTTTGGTCCCTGCATTCACACTGCTGACGTATTCAACTCGCAAATCGTTCAGTCGCTGACAGGCTGTCGACAAGCCCTCCATTGTGTCCAAACCGCCAGCTCCGGTCGTTGTGTCTTCATGCCAGCGACGACCAAGAACTTGAGCTTTTCAAAAATGTTTAGGCCAACAGTAAACTTACACCAAGTCAAACACACAAATGGTGTGCAATTACATTTTGGAGGAAAATGTTTGTGTATTTATACTTGGATCTTGTCATGTTTTACCATTCCACTCTGGACCGTGAACTGAACAGGCACTTCCTTATTATGTGTACTGTAGCTCACCCGTGATTCCATCAATATCTGCTACTTTCTTCCATGCTGCTATTTTTAAAATATTTCTGTACAAAGCCAGATGCAGCGTAAATAGCGTTAATAATTGGCAAACTAGACACTACAATAAACATTTGTCATCCATGGTTAACAGCAACAAATTTTAAGATGGCTATCGGAAAGAAGATGCAGAGAACATCTGCCCTGCCGATGGTAGTCACCAACACCAACTAATGCTGCACATTAGCATAAAGTTGAAAAGTTCTCAACTCAGATCTATCGCTGTCACTGGGAGTCTTTGTCGCTGAGCATAGCTCCGCCTGCTCTCGCTGAAAAATGCTGGCGTTCGTTAGAAATGAATTGGAACGTGCCTGTTTGCGAGCTGAACACGTTGGTGGTGTGAACGCAGGGTAACTGTAGAACCCTGGACAGTTAAATGTTTTTGTAGGATTTTGAGAGTTGGTCAGTCCGGGCAATCAGACTTATATTTTTATAGTGACGTTCACATTTCTTCATTGATAATGTGATCTATTGGTTTTGTTATACTGTATAGGCCCATGTGTGGTGAACCTACAATCAATAGCACTGAATCCTTAGGATATTGTTCCAAGTCTCTAACTATCGAATGGAACGTTACGTACTGCTGCTGCATAGTGTTCACTCTAAGCTGTCGTTAATATTGTCATAACCTCTATTGACCTGCTGCACGCATGGGACATAGTTAGGCGGTAATTATACCTTCTTAATCACTTGAAGACATTATTTGACAGCAGTAAATGGGTTACTGTTACCTGTTTATCTACACCCGCGGGGATGAGTGATGATTCTCGCTATGGAATTCTTTCCAGTTTTCATCTTAAAAATGTGTTGTATTTATATTATCCATTTGATCACGGCAAATGTATGAGATAGTGCTTTATTGTCATTGCACAGAGATCCATACAAAGAAAGTGTGGTGTGATTCGAAAATGAACTAGAACAACCTTGCTGTGTCGTTGTGTGATAGCATGATTCTATTATTTTATTTATTTTTTACAGACTAGTCTAAAAGTCCCACTTTGGCCTCTGTATTATCACATTTTAATAGCCCAAAAGTCCCACAAGTAATGCGTTTTCTTTTTGGATAGTGTAATATTGGATTATATTCAAATGATTTCAAATTTGAAGCTCATGAATGTCTGTTTTTTAATGATTTAATTGGTACTTTAGGCTGCATTGTGTGCATTTGAACAATGTGCAGTGGCTGCATTTGTGTCTGATGCATCTTGTTGCTTTCATAAAGACTACATTTAATTTGTCTGCTCTTGGGAGCAGGTCATGTGAGGGGACTAGATACTATCACATAGTTCAGGCCATGTCTAACTCAATGTGAAGTTCTCTGCGAGTCAGTCATTGTTATTCCTAGATTTTGGGGCGGGGGGGCAGCTCTGCCACAAAGCTGGCTATGTTGCGTGAATTTAGCTCACAAAATAAGGCATTCCAGTCTAAAGCAAACCAAATAGATATTCCCCTCGACACTTTCTCCATACTTTCTCCATATTTGGAAATGTTTATCTCCTCATGATGGCGGACAGAGGTTAGAAGCCTGGATGTGAGTCATTGTAGCAGCGGTTAGACTTCTCTTTTGGAGAGGGGATCCATCCGAGTAGACTGCCAGTTAGTGAAGTTAAGATTTCTATGCAAGTATTCTAAACCGTGAGTATTATTCTGTAGCGGAAATAGCAATTAATCATTATTCTGAATTACTACTACATTATTCTGAATTACTGCTAACCTACTAAATCTTGCCAGTGTCCCAGAAATGGTTATGTGTCTTTCATCTAGACTTATTCTATAGGCTTATATGTGTGTTTTGTAAACTTGACTTTGACAACTGAGAATGGACCCCACCGGCTGACGTTGAATCATTATCTATTTATAGGTTCTACAGTAGCTCTTATTAAGGAACGTTTCAAAAACCTTACCTACACACCTAATTACTTTAGGTGTGTGTGTGTGTGTGTGTTTTGGTACTAAACCTTTACACACAGCAATGCCCCTTTAACACAACAGAGACCAGTGTATTAATCTTTTAATATTTTAGCAGTGGCAATGGTAAATAACATATAATGATGATGATTATAATCATCTATTTTCTTTTTTAATTTTTATTACAGAGTGGTTGACAGCTTCAGCCTCAGAGGTATTCATCCAGCTTGGTCACTGGTATGTCTCTTTTATATTTATTCTTTAAGTTATTAGAGACTGCAATGTTCAACTCTGTTGTATTGTGATATTACCCTATGAGTTTGAGTATAATCACTACATGTAGCCTACCGCGACTAGACTATATGTTACTATGTCTCAAACTCAATGCCAGCATATACTGTACTGACATGTTATTTAATAAGACAAATCACTTGACTGTTTTAATACATTGTTACTGATGCATTCATTGAGACTCAGCCAAATCACATACTTGTATACGGGTACTGGGATTATTAAGTAAGTCAACTTGTTGACATGCAAATACTTATCATGGTATCACAACAACTCTCAATAGAACACTTAAGATGGCTTAGTATACTCTTGTCTCCTCTTTTGGCCTTAAGTTTCCATCCCCAGATGTGAGAAGATTAGATGTTTTAATGTCTTCTAAATGAATCCTGTCAACAAATTAAGGCATGATTAACACAAGCAATTAGTCTGGGACCTAAATGTCTCTTACACTCAAGTTGAAAAGGTGATTATCTGTGCTATGGCGAGTCATTTCAAGGTTTAAAGAGGGGATGATTATCGGTGGTATTTAGAAAAGTAATTTTAAGCATTTGATTACTTTCAGTTTTGTATTTAGGTTTTGATTGCTCTGTGTGTGTGTGTGTGTGTGTGTGTGTGTGTGAGAGTGTGTATAGCTAATGATAGATGGCAGCTGCTTCTCACTACTAGAGTTTGAGGTGAAGATTGGACATGGGATTTCAAGACTAATTGCTGCCTGTATGATGTAAAAATATGTAAACAGTCTTGCTTTTCTCTTAATTACCGAAAGATTACGGGGAAATTACTGCGACATAGCATGGACACGCATATCTATGTTATGCAATAATGCAGTGTTTCCCATCCCTGGTCCTGGGCAACTACTGCCTTTCATGCTTTAAATGTCTTCCTGCTCCAACACACCTGATACATCACACGATGACCCAGTCATGTGAATCAGGTGTGTTGGAGCAGGGAGACATCTACATCATGCAGGGCATTGGATTCCCAGGACCAGGGTGTGCAACAATAATATACTAATATTATTTATATTGTGAGTGTGAGCAGAACTGCACCTTGAAAATTTGTGGTTTCCAACTTTGTTGTACCATAACCTGACAACATTTTGGTTAACTTACCAAAATAGCTAAATATAAAATGTATTTATAAAACTATATTCAAATAGCTAATGTACACATCTGAAATGGGTTAGAAGTAAGCCTTGTGCTCCAGGAATGCAATATCCTTCTGACATCATTGTCTTGGCTGAATGGCACTGTCCCGGCTTTGACATAATTACATCTGGGAGACTTTCCACATATCTTCAGCACCCCTTTTCTAGGACTATCCATACATCAGGGCCGCCTATAAATGTTTGTCTATGCCTCAATCTGAGCCAATTTCCCAAGACAGCAGTAAGACTTTCTTTTAAGTAAATCTGACACATTTCTTACGTTCTTATATCATTGTGGGTAAGTATTTTCATTCTACAATACACATGCATAAAGTATAATAGCCTGTACATTTTAAATATGCAATGACAAACATTAAAGTCACTATGTATGACCTTTTCTAGAATCTCTGCTTATGACTTTCATACATTGGATATGGCACAAGCATATTGTATTTTGTATCATCGCCAGCTTCGTGGGCTAATTCATTCCACAGGCCAATGTTTAGGCTACGGTAACAGTATAGTTGCAATAGCATTACTATTGTAAAATTATTGTGTGATTTTTAGCACAATGCAACATTGAACATTAAAATGTAATCATAATTACAGGATTTGTGCCGTTACAGAAGCCTACACCAGCAGCAGTTTGAGTGATAATAACCCTGTGGCTGGTGGACTATACACCAAGGCGTTTTAATTCCAGTTCCTCATCAAAATGAATTGTTTCAAACCTGCATGTGTTTGAGTATTAAGTCCACTTCATTCGTATTAAATCCATGGTCCGTGGGGGAGACTGTTTTACTGTAATTTAGCTAACTTGAGATAATTAGCCATTCATACTAACAGCAACTTTTAAGCTAGACGGCTGTCAAATATGTATATTGAGGCTTTGGGCTGTATGCCCAACTTGCCATCAAATTTGTGTAATATACATTACTCTGAACATGCACATTCATTTTCTGACAAAGGCTAATACACATGGCATTGTGAGATATGTCACCGTAGCTACGATAAGCAGCTAAGGTGTGTGTGTGTGTGTGTGTGTGTGTGTGTGTGTGTGTGTGTGTGTGTGTATTAGGGGTGCACGATATTGATCATGAAAATTGCAATATCGATATTCATTTCAATACTTTGAAACATAAGTAAAAACACAAAGGTTATGGGAAAATGCATCAAAATATATTCCTAACATATCAAAACATCACATTTTCAGCTGACAGTCCTATTGGACTGGTATAACAACAGTAATTCCAAGCTACCGAGGAGGCATTCTATTTGGCCACTAGTGTTTCCACTTTAATCTCTATGTCATTAGCTTCCATATCCACACATTTGACTTTTCTGTCTAAGCCAAACTTTGACTTTTCTGTCTAAGCCAAACAGCCTTAACAGCCTTATGGGATCCAATGGGAATTGGATCTATCCACTAAATAAACAGAATATTGTACTTCCTGCAACATTTTCGATATATTGCGCAACGTGATATTGCGATAACAATACTGAGTCGATATATTGTGCACCCCTAGTGTGTATATGTGTGTGTATATACTGTGTGTGTGTGTGTGTGTGTGTATGTATATACAGTATCTCACAAAAGTGAGTACACCCCTCACATATTTGCAAATATGTGAGCATATCTTTTCATG